>DWEE01003412.1:0-10527 GCA_018245755.1 Parelbella macleannani
ATATAAAACGTATTAACATTGTTTTCCGATAAGCAATCGCTACATATATTCAATATGAAATTAATACGAACCTTGAACAGTACTAGAAGAGAGATTTTATCAGCTCGTCGCGCTGAATTTAGTAACAGTGAACCGGAATTTACGTGACAGGTTGATATTTGAGAAGTTATCTATCGAAATGCGTGAATGTGACCAATAAAGCTCTAATTGGCTGCAATATTATCATTTTGAAATTCAATTCGATTCATCCTTGGGTCGTTATACTAATTTTCTATGTAAATACTTTTACTTGCCAAAGATATATTATTTTTAAATATACATTAATAAAACGGCCAAATATTTCCGTTGCAATAATCAGGACCAATGTTAGCATCAATCTTAGAATTAAAAATGTAATAAAAAATCAGATGACGATATCATATCTTGTTAGGAGTAAGTACATGTCATTTTCGATATACAAACTGCACACGGCAGCTGTAAGAAGTCCAAAACATGGGTAAACCGATTGAAATGCAGAACAAGATTTCGGTAGTGCAAAACGTGCAGAGATGCTAGAGCGAGCCACGCTGGGTAGGTAAATAGGAAATAATGGCCAAGGTGAGCCAGATTCTTGCAGCCCGCCTGTTTATTTAGCTTGAGCACTTCATTACAGTAGACACAATATAGCCGCTATTAGGGTTGCCACATATCAAATATAAAATATGGTGCAATATTAAACACCCTTTAAATAATTTTGATAATTATATGCATCGTATAGAAAGCGAGCGTTATTATTTTGGAATTGTAAGGTTCTACGTATTAACTATTAGAGAAATGAAGTAATATTTGAGATTGTAGATGTAGTGTGTAGATGCGTATGTAGACTCTAATAAACAGTAATCGCAATCCGAATACATCGGGCTCTTTTTTTGTAATGTAGAAAACTTCTATGCCATTTTGGCATTGTGATGTTTTCTATATATGTATATATTACTAAATAAAAAAAATTTGGTATCGATATTCTAAATCGATTTTATCGCCTTCCCCTACTCGTCTTAATTTTAGCGATTATGAACTATTATATTTGTATTATGTATTCAAGGATCAATTATGGGTTTTTACAAAGCTTTACGTACTTTACTTGTCGTATTTACAATAAATACATTTAGCATTTGTGTAACATATTTAAAATAAATCAATATTTAGCTTTTTCGTTGTAAATGAAATTACTTCGTAAATTAAAAATTTTATCATTTTCTTCTTCCCAAAAATATTACTCAATGTTGCAACGAAAATTGCTTCGCTTTTCAGTATTTTCCTGTTTAAATGGGATAAAAGTTACGAAATCTGGCAACCCTAAATATTACACTTCATTACAAAGACAATATTACTGTCTGGAGACAAGCCGCGAACATACAATCGGTATCTGTGAAAGATATTCGAATTTAATGTTGTAATGTATCGAATCGAATTACTTATGATCGGGTGTTATGTTTCGATCGGCAATCTTCGTGTACGGTTACATTTAACAATTTCTTAGATGTTGTTCTCGAGAGCCTGTATTAGCCCTCTGCGTACATTCTGCGTTAATAATGTGCTGCATTATACGCCTCAGCCATTGGAGGAGAGTTCTTCAGTGGTCTCCGTGAATCGGCAGGCGTACTGGATAGAGTTTTTAGCGGATGGAGGATAGAGTATTTTAGCACATCCTGGGAAAGGGCTATGTCCAGCAGTTGAACGCTGAAGACTAACATTATGATGATAATGATTATCCACTTCTATAGTGGGACGTACACGTAATTGGTGAAACGTGGGAGTGTACTACCCTCCTCTTACTGCGTCTTCGGGGGTTACAGGTGTGATGTTACGTTTCAATTGCAATATTGATAAACTATGTTTTCATTTTTGTTAAACATCACCTGCTGTAACTATGTAAGTAAACATCGTCAAAGAAATCCATTTTCCGTTGCAGTATTTAACTTGGTAGTCCTCGGCCTTTCGGGTTTTCATTCTAAGAAGCTCTCTGTTCTATTTATTTTGTTAAACAGGGGGAATGATGAAAAATTGTCTCAATGTCACTTTACTTATTTTTAAACAGCAGTTATTGTAACACATGTGAGACATGAGAGATTCTATGAATGATTGCAGTACCTACTTCTATTGTGTCTATGATCTCGGGCGACGTCTCGACATTAGATGTCCTTTCCCCCCTTCAGTTCTTCCTATTGCTTTTCAAGGAACCTAAATAAATTACTTGTATTCAATTTTAAATAACAAGTTTAGGTAAATGCATGTGTTGTCTATACTGTGTGCTTGCAACAAGATTTAGTGGACGGTTAGTGCACAAGCAGCTTTATAGAGGTGACATACATATATTGGCATATACCCAAGGTCACATCTAATTCGCAACCGAGCAATGGCACGACGTAATGCAACTAAGTAGTTATGACACACCGAGTCGGTCGTTATTTATTTTGACTCTAAACATTTTTCTTTTTACCTGTACTGTATTACGTATATACATCTGAACAAAATTGAATATTATCTCGCTGTAACAAACTTAGCATTTAACCAAACATTTAATTATCACTGAAAAAAATATTTGTCGTTTTGCTTGTACTTTATCTTTTCATATTTCTTCCGTCGGTATGTCGGTCCGTTTAATTTAAAACTTCTAAAATAAATTGTTGGAAACTTGAAATTAAAAATGCTCAATATTTACCTTCCACATTATAGTTTTTACTCAGTACCCTATATACATACATAAAGGTGTATAAATTTGCTTTGTTTATACATTTCGTCGTTGCTCGCTCGCGTTAGTACAAGTACCCACGTATAATACTTTATGTTAACATATAATTAGATATGGAATATTTATAATCATAGAAATTATTAATTAAACTTGTTTATATCGATGATTTATAATGGACAATATTTTGATAGCGATAGGTCACGTTGAAAAGAAACTTTTTTCGCTTGTGTCTAGGAAATATCAACTGGTTACTACATAAGAAGGTTAGACCTCACTCTGCGAGTTTGCTCCAGTAGGTGTTACGAAATAAGAATAACTGGTTTTAACGATGACGCTTACCGTAATCCAACTTTAAATCAATAAGCCCTGTTATGAAATTTTCATGACATATGTATATGTTTGCATTTCTCGATCCGTTCACAGTAATAACTCTATCTACATACACTGTCCCGGGTTCGATTCTCGTTGTAAAGATATCATAATTATTAATACAGGCTTTTTATATTTGTGCGTACCGCTAAGATATGGGGGTTTTTAAATGTGAAAGAGCTATCCTTCGAAGGCGATAAGAATAGCCGAGTCATCTGGTGTAACATATTATGTCCATAGGCAATGGCGACCACTTACCATCAGGTGCCCTGCATCTGTTTTCTGATTCAAATTATAAGAAAAAAATAATACATCAAACAACAGCACTGACAACATAAGAAAACTCGGCGCGATGTTGTTAGTTTGACACGTTTATTATTATTACTCAAATCTGTTACAATATAAACTATGCAGTAACCATACGATTTTACAACATACATAATATAATTGTTAATTCAGACGTTGTCCATCAACGTCCAATAGCGGACCGAGCCATCCGTGTATGGACGCACTTTTTATCGTAGCGTAATTACAAGAGGAACCCATTTTGGTATGAATAAAATAAATAGTTTAGAAGCGGATGTAACACTTAGACTGAACACGAAACTTTGTATCAGTTAATAGTAATGACGATGACTGTTACACTGTGGTCGACAAACATTTATTTTGTCTTTTTATTTAATTACCGTGTACTTTATTCCTTGGTAATAAGACTGATATTGCTGTAGATTTACGTTTGGCACATACATGGATCAGTTTTAAACGACGACTAAATAGGAAACTGAGTCGTTAAAATTGGTTACATAGAGGCACATGTCAATGTTGATGTGTTAAAGCGCTCTATACAATAACAAACGTCATTTCGTAAGGTTTGAAGGTGCATAAGTATTATATGTAACAAAATAATCGCGTACTACTACTTGACTGCTTGGTCGGTCTAGCGGTTGCAAGCGCGACTGCCGATCAGAAGGTCCTGGGTTCAAATCCTGGGTCGGGTGCTATTAGATTTTTCTAATTTAGAATTTCTAGTTGTGACTCGGAGCCTGGAATTGTGCCCGGTGTATGGCAATAGGCTCGCCACCAATTCCACGGGACTTAAACGTAACTGGTGAAACGTGGGAGTGCACTACACTTCTCTGCCTACCCCTTCGGGGATTACAAGCGTAATGTTACGTTCTTTTACGTTATATTCGCATACTGTAAAATATAACCCCACTGCTGTGCTTGCTCTACCACGTGACAACTGAATGTATTACGAGTAACTCTCACCATTGAAACTGTTTACTACTAGCTAAAGTACTAAGTTTCTACATCTTATGTTTGATGTATCTGCCTGCCATAAATTTAAAATTAAAACGCGAGTATGAATTCAAGAAAAGTTATGCTCAGTAGCGTGCGCATCATGAGCAAGGAGTGTCTTTCGGAACAACGTATTTAATTTACAAAGTATAGATAATATTTAGTGTATAGTGAATTTCTATACAGCGTTACTCTTAGAGTTAATTCTCACTTAGATTTGATGAGTTTTTCAGACTAATATATTTATATATTATACAGCTTTTTATATAGGTTTTATTTGTGTAATTAATTTGTATAATATATGTATATATATGGAAATTTATCTAAACGTATAATATTTTATAGAGCACACACAATTTTATCTTCTTTTCAAATTATGTACACTTCGTTTCCGGTACTAACAATTGAGATTTTAAGAGATAAGCGGTTACCATAGTACATTAATCTTTTTTTTTCTTTTAATACTCTCACTCCACATAAAATAATTAAACTGAACAAGTAATTGGTACAAATTTTGTAATTTTTGGTAAAATAATCGCAACTTCACGCCCGTAATTCCCGAAGGGATAGCCAGAGCAGTGTAGTACACTCCCACGTTTAAGCCACGGCCCAAAGTAAAATTAGTAAGAACATAATATGTATTTTCATTGCAGGTTGCAAATGCCAACTAACATCATGTTTGCCATTTGCGTCAGCCATAAATAATAAAAAAAAACTAAGAGCCGATGAACACATCCTTATCTCTAGTCTGTCGCTAGTGCGATGATGTCACGTACTTGTATGTATGTTCATCACAAAACTTGGGTACGTACGGTTTTGAATGGTTGACTCATTTTGAGTACCTATTTTACACGGCGTTAGAAGCTGGCATTTATGAATGTATATGGAGTCCATACGATGGACATGGCACGCTGAGAAAATATTATTATGATATAGTCGCGATTGGTTTCTTCTGAGGTAGGCAGAAACACCGACTGCCAAATATCTCTATACTTGCAGAGCGGCCGTGTTTTACGTTCAACACTCGTCAAGTACACGCCGGTTTCGCTGATTTCTGATTCATCCATTAAAGAGTATCTGGTCTTTGCTTCTTTAAGAAAATGTCATTATAAAAAAAACAATGTTTTATGTCGCTGTTATAATCAATATTTAATTATATCGTCTAAGAAACTCTCCCAGTAATCTACCTTCAAAACTCTAAAGCCTTTAGAATTCCCATTGTTAAATGTAGGCCTCCATTAATATATGTCATTTCGCTAAGTCTGTCAATACTGAATCCAGTAGTTTCTCACTCCGTTACTCATATCATCAGATCACTTGGTTAGAAACGATCTGGGTTCCTTTGTACTTCCGTTTAACAATCTTTTTCCCCATCAAGTTTCGCTCTTCCGAATGGCGCGACTCTCTCACTGCCGTTAAACTTGCTAATTGTGAAATCCATCTCGGTGACCGTGGTTCGTCTAGAGATTTTGGTTTTACAAATTCAACTTTACAAGTCAATTTCCTTTGAGATTTATATTAAGGTTAATCACCTAGTAAGAGAAATTTTGGAATACATATATTTTGATCTGATATTGATTCGTCGGTCTGATATTTGAAAAAATATTGTGTTTATATTGAGGATCAGCGAACACTTCACGTTGTTAATATAAAATCCTCTCGGATAAATTTATTTTGTTGCACATCTTGATATGTTTCAGTGCGAACCTTGTACCACATTAAACAACAAAGAAAAACACAATAAGAAAATTTATTATCAACAGCTACCTATTCGCTTCGTTGCCTTTAAATACAAAAAAGACGACTGACTTTTAAACAATACTGACTTAAACCTAAGTTTAGCTCTTAAATAGCTCGTTAATGTTTTTTATTTATAAACAAGCTCCTCTGACGCTCTTTGAACTTTGTCCACGAGAAAATGGCACTTTTCACATTTTATAAGAAGAGAAAAAAAGTCTGAATTAAAATTGCCAATGTTTTTCTTAGAGTTTTTAATATCATCGCGTTATATAATTATTATGTTTATATAGTCATGCAAAGTCCTGTCCAGGTTCAAATCCATATTGCTGTCCTTCCAGATGTGCTGCTACATTCGTCACTCTCTTCATACACACGCAACTGTTTCGGAGACGTCAACTTTTCATATTAAATTACATTAATATACGATATGGTGCGATAGACAAGTTGCATTCCATTTACAATATTAGTACGGACGCGGAGAGCATGCACTACTCTATACTCTACACTGCATGTCCCGCTCTGGACGTTATTATGTCACGTACTAGTATGCTGACGAACAAGCTAACGTGGCGCCATGAATTGTAATTAGATCTCTTGTTACAATGCGTTAAACGCGTTCAGAACGACATCTAGTGAATTTTACGTGGAAATACGCAGGTTTTAGGTGCGTCGTAATGATTTATACTGCTGTTCGATTTGAGATACGGGTCACTGAACTCTTGTATGGTCAAAACCATGGGAGGTTTAACTTGTGCCAGAAATGTATATGTTAATTTGATACCGTATTTTAAACTTATTGGGTAAGATTGATTCTACTAATTGGCCAGTCTGTAAGGTGATAGAGGATATTCGACACCTGTTGACGGAATGTGATCGAAATCAGCAGAGAGGAATCACTGACTAATAAAGCGCCTAAAAAAATTGGTTAAAAACATTGGTTATCGATTCGCTGGTAAGCCCTCCGTTGCATGGAGTATTAAAGAAAACAATTGCCAATCTCCTTCCAATGGAATTGATAACTGACATATGGCATAGTGTTGTCCATACGTAAGTATTATCGGCCTTGAGAAATGTTTCATTCGTCACTTGAAAAGCTTTAAGGACACTACTGCTTCTTCTTCTTCATGATCAGGTTATTAGGAAAAGCGTTAGTGGTCATCTATTGAAACACTACACAAGCAATGTCTTACATGATGAACAGCTATGATTTTTGCCTGTTTCCGTTTGTGTTCTATATAAGACTCACCATATGAATTTTTGACTTTTGACTATTGGCTTAACAGATCATTCCAAATACGATTACAAATTTTGGACTAAAATCGAAACACAACAACAATCGTGAAGTAATATTACAGTATCGATAAATACTGTTGACAGTACGCATTAATGAACCTCTTCATCCGGCCTTCCATTCAACACATTAGTCTAATTAGTGGGGCAGATAAACGACAAACCGAACGGGTTTAATACTGGTATATTATGACTTTGTACTTAATTTAAATAACACTCGCCCGTATGGACATTCTGATCATGTGACGTAATAGGTTGTGGCCATGATTTTTGATATACGAACACTTAATATGATATAACACAGAACGTGAACCAAAGTGATCATATTTAAAACAAATCCTGTATTGTGTTGTGTGCAGTACCTATCACCAATATATTATATACCAGCTGATACTCGCGACCTCGTCTGCATTGATAATGATGTTAACGACATACATATTTTATGTACTGACAAAGAGAAAAAGCTACTAGGTTAACCCAAGCTGAAACCAATTTAATAACTTCGGCTACATGAGATCTCAAATTACATTGATATTATCTATATATTATTTAAATTGACATGTCTTTTTCATTTATGAACCGATTGTATAGTAATAAAACAAATATTAAGTGCTAATTAAAGCTTACCACACTACATTAGTGAAAACCGCACTCAGTCTCAAATTCGTCAAGCCTTTTCCGAAATTAGCGTGCACAAACCCACATACAAACAGACAAAAATTCCAAAACTCTTTGTTTGGATTCTTTTTAGTTTAAAAGTATCTCAATAGTAGTTTTTCAAAAATATCTTCTATGTATAGGCACCGATTAGTTACCGATTTATTATTGGTAACAGATCAGCTGCCTTGAATTTATTTGAACTAATATAATACGTTACTATCACCACCTTGGTTCTTGGCACTGCCGCCGCAACATTACATCTATGTATTCAGGTCAGTAATGAGCTGTACTTCAAATGTAGAACATCAATCCTAATTTGGATTGTTTTCACTCAATATTTTTTGTTAAAAAAGAGGAATCTTAAAAATATATCTCATCCTCTCAGTAGCCATGTAGTCAGATTCATGGATCTGTGCTATAAAATAACGCTTATGTTGGTTTGGTTAGCAAAACTAGGTTTCAAAAGGCCATCTAATAAAACAATAAGACTGAATACCTAGATAATCATACACAAACATGCAAATCAAAACTCATCAAGGACCCCGTGTAGGTACGAAAGTAGTCGGGCCATCCCGAACAATACGCTTGAGTTAAGCCGGCACAAATATGTATAATCAGGGGATTACTTATTCTTATTATTCGCACACCGACTCATACTCTTGTAACAGTTGGCAATAAAAGCAATTTTGACTTTGAACATTTAACAATTTCATTTCGTCTGCTCGGTGAGGTTAAACGGACATTATAGTAAACTCGCATTTGCACCGTAACCTAATATACTAAGCAATTAAGGATCGCTGAGGGGAACGCACAGACGTAATGGAGTTTAAATTGTTATAAATACTGGCGAACTTACCGCGGGATGCTAATCGGTTTCGCAATTAGACGTAGAAGCATAACTGTCCCACGCTTGGGCGTAAAGTGTGGTCATTACACGACTATTTTTATATCACTTTCATCCATACCTGAGAAAATATTTTTTTTTATTTTCTGGACAATTAAAGTCAAGAAGGTCTGCCGTGGTCGCCTGACGTGGTAGAATGTGGTACAAGCCTAATTATGACAACTAAGAGTATAAAATGATAAATATACTGGAGCAGAAATACATTTTTCAACTCTACTTGCATGTAACTCTTAATATCTATACATCTCATTGTTAGATTAAAAACTGTTTTAGAAAAAGCTTTAAATCTGTAACGAATGGAATGAAAAGCTCCGTAGATACATAGCTTGCGTATAGAGTCCACATTGCGAAGGCATTTCTACCAACACTAGCGATTAGCTAGAGTAATGTTGCGATTTTAAAAGTAACATTGATAATCTTATTAAAATGATATAATAATTGGATTAATTGACATATTCTAATGTATATTCTAACCTTAAAATCCTGTTTGAGGTTGGCAACAAGTGCAAATGGGCACAAGCGATTACTTATGACTGCTTTATATGTGTAGGTACTTAACTAATGTGCATAATATATTGATTTTGTAACAGGTATTTATTTAAAGTCTTCAACCCGCACTTGGGCAGCGTGGCAGGCTATGGCCCTAACCTTTCCTAATGAGAGGAGACCCATGTTCCTCTTTTAACTCGTAAAATGGCTGATGTTAATTTAATTATAAAGCAGTTTTATCATAAAGTTCGGCTTTTTATATACAAGAATTCGATTGAATTAGGTTCAAGAATTCAATTTGGTTATGTAATAAATAATATTTTCGAACGTGTGCGGGGCGACACTCGCAAGAGGTGTGAGTAACGTCTTATCAGCCGCTCGCATTCCGTCGGCCGTTGATTGATAACCACGCGACGCGCCTTGATAGCAGGTCGCGTGTGTTCAGGAGGCCTAATTGTGTAATTTTAGAATTCACTTTTGACCGACATCAACGGTTAATACATTGGTTACTATTTAATTTGTTGTAGCATTTAGTAACAAATATGTTATTTTCTATTATTGCGATGTTTACGATATAAAACTCTGTCGTATAAATAATAAAGACATATAAAAATATGATTTTAATCGTATGAACATAATATATATTTGTTATTTATTTTATATAACCAGTTATATATTTAGCTGTTTTATACTGTTAATATTGTGTATCAAATTCTTGCTTTTATATATTGGGAAGATTTTTATTAAAAATAAAACGGTATTCATACAAAGCTGCCTCTCGCTTAACGTATTTTGAAAATTCGTATACATCTCAATAATGATTTTATCCTTTGGAAATTGATAAAAAATTATACTGAGCTGACAGAAAGCCGTGCCACCGGATGGTAAATGATTACCGTCGTCTATACACATTTTCGACTATCAAGAAGTGGACAATTTTTTGTCTTAGAAATCGTGTTATCTGAACATCAATAATAATAATAATAATAATCGACCCATTAGTCATTCCACTGTTGGAATATGGGTCTCCTCTCATATTGAGAGG
>DWEE01003413.1:0-10526 GCA_018245755.1 Parelbella macleannani
TTTTGTTTTACATATTTATTTTAAAGAGTTTACAATAACTAATATATTTTCATATCTATATTTTGGATCGCCAACACAAAGTAATAATAATAAAGTAATATTGTAAGCAATGGACACGAATCTACCCAAATCACATCGATCCCGTTTACTCAGCCTTATTCCGATTATACGTTTGTTAACCATTGTCTGCTACTCTCGCTGGGTGCAAGATTTTGTAGACTTGGCAAACCTTAAAGATTAGAAACAAATAGTTGTTTTAAGAGTTGCTGTCCACAAATCCATCGTGGAGCAACGTTGTTGAGTCTGGTCTTCGTAGGCCACATAGAGCGATCCAGCAGTTGAATGTTAACTGTCTGTATGTAGTACGACAATGATAAATATTGTTTGCGAGAGCGGATGATCGCGTCCGCTGTAAATCAACCTGTTTGTTCAGAAACAGATATTATTTAAGAGTTGAGAGTTCCAGACTGGAGGCGGCAAGTCTCTACATAACTACTCTACATAACTACATAACATAACTGTAATGCCTTCTAAAAAACATTACGGAAGCCATCTGTATTAATAATAATTAGAATTTTGTTAAATAATAATCCCTCCCCCCATTTTTTAAATAAAGGTTGAAATCGAAAAGCGTAATTTCACTCCGATATTCCCCGAATGGGTAGGCAGAGGAGTGTATTACACTCCCACGTTTCACCAAATATGTTAAAAGTCTCAAAATTCCGACTGTACTACTGCTAGGGATTTCATGTTCGCAAGTGCCTATAACACCATCGAAACCAGGACCCCTCGATCAGAAGTCGAATTTGCAACCACTCGACAAACTAAACCCGCGGTCAAGAGAGGCGTTATTACGTCATTATGACGCCAAGTGCGTAACGGGGCACACAAAAAAAACTACGTGCCAGAATTCTCTATCCTTACAGACTTGATCTACATTCGTCAATCATAATATTAATAATAAAAAATTTGAATAAAACACACGCGGCCATCTAATTTCAAATGAAACAGACTATTTGCGAATGATGAGAAACCATTCCGACTTTAATGTATACATATGTACCTTCAATATATTAGAAATGTTGAAAGAACACGCGTGGTCATTTTCATCTTCTTGAGTGATCGTAGCACATTGTTAGTGAATGTGTCGTAGCAAAGTAATTTTCTAAGTAAACTTCCAATCAAATGCAACTACTTTGGTCTTTTTGGCTCAAGTCAAAACTACACCAGCCACATACGGTCACAGGAGAACTATGTTTTAGAAATTAATAAACCTTCGCCTACAATACTGATGTTATTTATAGTTTATGTAATTAGTTATATTTTTAAAAACGCTCGTGACCCTGACGCAGTTACAGATTGTTTTTCTCCCGACCTACCATCATCTGTTGTTGCTGGACATCGATCTCCTCTAATCGTTTTTACACCAACCGGTTCTGGGCCTTTTGAACCCAGCTATATACAGCTGTATTCTTAATGTAGTCAGAATAGCTGGTAAGAGGACGATATATGCTCAAACCTATAACCTACGATCATCCTAATTTACAACGTCTTCGAATTTTAAGCTGTCAGGAAAGATAAGCTATACGGGGTTTCACTTGCTACCGCTAAGTAATAATTTTTAAAAGTCTTTGGAGGCCTTCAGGCAACTCAAAAGTATTCGACAGATGGTATAGTCATTAAATCCTATTTCCACCGATCCACAACGGAACAACTCCAGTTAAGTACGTACTCAGAAGTAGAACATAAAATAGAATGTATCTAACAAGCCAACCAGATTTTACAGTCTTCTTAAATTGTAAGAAATATCTTATCTTATTTGATGATAATAAAATATTACGGTTACACAAACAATACGGGTTCTTTTTTATTTTTGTATAACAGACCAATTAACCATTACTCTGGCCAAAAATAAAATCTTTAGATGCTTTGCGTATGCTTACGATGTTTACTCATCGTTGTCATTTTACCTGAGCCCACACAATTTTCTTTCAACCTAACCTTTGTGTCTGATCGTACCATTCATACAAGTCTTGTTATATTGTACAAAGGCTCAACTTACAAGTCAAGGTTCGCATAAGTGGGAAAAGCTGCATTGTTAAGAATATGATACGCTGAAAATAACTTTGTTTGCTCATACTTTACGTAACATCAACACTAAATCCAACCCTTTTCACATTCTAATATAGAAAGGTTTTTTTTACGTGTCACAAAATGTTGTATTTATCACTGTCAACTGCAACGAACAATTACTACCGAGTTTGATTGGACATTCGATTTTATGGTTGAAATCTATAAAATATAATTTGAAATGACCCAATATCTAGTGTCAAGCTACATCGCAACATTGTATTGAAATTTATGTTTATCATAGCCTATTTAGTTACGTAAGTATAGTTAGTTTAGTCACTAATTTCATTACCGAACGTATTAGTAAAAATAAAAGACGGGAAGGTCTCATAATATGTGAAAATAAGTCTGTTTTGTTTATTTTTATCAACAACATTTCATTATCATCATCATCACCATGAATCCTCTTATCGTTCTGTTATTCGACACGAGTGTGTTTTTAGAATGGACAGGTTCATGGCCATAGTCTGCCACGTGGGCCAAATCCAAATATACATATAAACAGAGACAATGTTACATCTAGACGCAGTACAATCAATTGTGCTCATTGCATAAATATTTGTTCTGGATGAGAATCAAACCCACAACCCGTGGCTCAGCAGTCTAGGTCATTAACGACTAAGACGACAGGCCAGTGAGTTGATTGATCAGCGTCCATTAACCGGTTTCCCAGTCTGCAATTAATTTGCCCGTCTATTGTCGTTGTGGTTACCGGTCTATTTCAGGAATTTTAATGTAACGGTCCCCTGAGGTGTTAACTACGAAATTACAATGGACCAACTGTGAGTCTGACATTAAAAGAAATATTTCACGACTTTTTTTTTATTTTGTAGCAACATTTTTAGTGTCTACGTTATTTATTTAATTACATATCACTGAATGGGTACGTAAATATTTTATATAAGTATATATCAAGAGACGACATTAAGTGTTAAGGAAAAAAATGTGGGTATTTTTATATTTGGTTATACCTAATCTAATTAAGAAAAAGTAAACGTAACCTCACGCCTGTAATCGCCGAAGAGGTAGGCAGAGGAGTGTAGAACACTCCCACGTTTTACCAGTTAGGTACCTACGTTTTAGTCCCATGGAATAGGTGGTGAGCCTATTTCCATAGAAAAAGTAGATAGTTAATTTAGTCGGGCATTATTGGGGGGAAATTCTTTGTTAATAATTGAATCAAAAACATTTTGAATACTGCATGTTGCATGTTGATGCGTATTGCATTACCACTATCGTACTTCGGATAATGCTCACTATTGAAAGGTAACTTAATAAATTTTTTAGAAAGCACATGTTCCACTGTTCACTGCCTCTGAACATACAACTGGTCAATGGTGGCAATGTACTACACTCCTCTGCCCACCTTTTCGGGGAAATACTACACTGTTATAAAAAAAAATTAAGAATAGGCGAAACTCACTTGTCCGGCACATTGTAATCCACAGACGAGTCCAGATACAGGTACTTGGCGATGTAGCGGCGCTCCTCCTGCGTGGTCAGCACCGACTCTGCCAAAGCTAGACTGTTGTTCACCTGTTGGGCAAACGTTGCTTTTCAAATACATATTATAAATCTACTTTGAGGTCCTAAGCGAGTTGGCCCAGAACTTTTTTAGGCATTACGACATTCTTGACATTCATCATCATCATCGTCAGTCTCGATGTCTACTGCTGGACATAGGCCTTTCCTGATATTACGGAGAACTAAATGTTAACGCTTCTTATAGGTACCAGTGTATCTCTATACTACATGAAATAAAAATTGGATCTTCCCGAATTAGACTTGAAATAGGTGTGTTGAAGTCGCCCGCATCAATTTATTTTCGGATTCGGTCACATTCCCGCTAAATTGACAAACATTACTTTTATAGGGTCCTCCATATCGAATAGATCCCGAAAAAGTGCTGAACTAAATTAAAATCGTTTTTAACTGTTCGATATATTTTTAACTTTTATCAGAACGATTCAAATTTCGATTGCAACGATCCTTCTATTCTTTATCATTGAAAAAAAAAAGTACTAGACGTAATGGCAAAGGATACTTAAATACCTACTTATTAATAGTAAAAAGAAAACACTATACTTATTAAACATAATATGTTCTATAAGTTGTAGGTATTTTCTGAAACCTTGTTTGCAGACACATATAATCTGGGACTTACAAAGTCCAAGTGAGAGTCCAAGTGTATGTCCCGAAGATCGAAGAGAGAATCTTGGACTTTTAAAGTCCAAGTGTGTGTCCACGCTGGGTCGCGTCCAAACACTAGTCTATAATGGTATAAAAAGCCAAACACCATCGCAAATGTATCATATTCTGTGACTTGCCTCTAAATACCTCATCCTGCGGTTTAATGTACAAAACGATAATGCGAGCTAGGCTGACTTTTGTCTTACCTAACTTCTGATCCCCAAAAATATGTACGAATCCTCCGAGACTAAGCCACTTCGCCCAAAAGATATGCCTGAATCATACTTGTAATTATCGTTTTTTATCTAGAAGGTACATGATAGAAACGACTCAACTCTATGCTTCGCAAACGAGTCTAGTAACAACAATGGGTGCAAATTTGAATATGTCTCATATTTCACCACGAGATAATGGAACTTGAAGTAACAAGTAGATTCTATTCATATGTATGTAGGTACTATGCCGCCCATAAAACACGGGCGACGACAAATTTGACAAGTTCCTTACTTTTGTGAAACATGGTGTATTTACGATTTAAAATGTATCTACGTATACAGCTATGTACATATAAATGTTAAATACTTTGTTATTATTAAACAGTTATTCTTATTATTATCTAAATGTCGACGTTATTAATACTAAATAATTCATTATTATTAGTTATAATAAATTGAAAATTCTATTAAAAAGTTCGTTATATACACAAGGTCGTTTACTTTGTGGGGTAAATAAATACATTGAAATATTTTTATACCTGAATGTCAGTTCTGGCTTACGTTATGTACAAGACGTGAAGAAGTGCGTAACATTGATTCAAACGGTCGATGCGAGACCTGTCGAGGACTTGTCGACTTAGGCCCTCGCAATTTGTATGTTATATCGGAATTTAGGACGTATGTTCGCTGTTTACAAATCTAAGATTTTATATTAAAATCTGTAACTACATTTTGACACCGAAGCCGCTAAGCTAATTTTTATGAAGTCATACATGGAACAGCTTACATAACATCACGCCTGGATTTCCCCGAATGTTTGGACAGAGGAGTGTAGTAAACTCCCACAATAAATTTGTTATGTTATGCCTACGTCCAATCATGGAATGCGGGGTGAGTCTAATGCTTGCAAGGGCCTGACCAGAAAAATGTAATATACATCATAGAATACTTTAATAAACTCCTAATATAATGTAATACGTACAGATTGAAAGATGTTATGCCAACTTTTGAAATTCCCACGCGAACTGTCTTAAAACACAAATAACATAAAGTAATAACTTTTGTTCTCAATATAACCTAACGAAGCACTTTTAAAACTTATCTTAAATAAACAAGACCATTAAAAACAAACTTGTAAAAACTAATTTTATGTTTATTTTACAGCAATGTTAAAATCCTGAGTTATGCTGAGATGTTACGAAAGAAAACTCCTTGTAACAAAGTCTGGAATCTGTGTCCAATTTTCTATTTGATTTCATTGCATAACAAAGAAAAATAAAGTGAAATATTTTTTATTGAATAGCAATTTGTATCTAAAAATAATTTGCGTACTGTACGTAGAATTTGGGTGGTTTTTGTTATATTTTTACAACGAGTGACCACATAGGTACCTACCTACATAACAATAATATACACATTTATCATTCTTACATCGTCAAAACATGTACCCCAGTATAGCAAGACATATCTTGGTAAATGACCGCAAAGATATACATGGCTACCGTCTGCATAATACAGGTATTTACAAATTAATATATACCTATCATATCTTCGTCTCTGACAACCTTAAAACAGTTATTGGCGACGTCCAAACAGAAAAATATACAGTAAAATTTGCTAGTCCCAGTTCGTAATCGTCAACCCTGTTATCGTTCCATTTATGGTAGTCCGCACGCTGTTCCGGTGAGGGCTGTTGAAAAAGTCTTCATTGATTTCGAGACATGTATGTATGTCTGAGCTAATGTAAACATATATTGCAGTCCGCTCGCACTCTTCAACGAACTCATCTCACTATTTTCAATTCCTTCTGCGAGTGTTTTTCCATTTGGTATAATTTTTCGATTCTAATACGTGTATACAGAAAGAGATTACATACATCAGTATGATAATCTGATGTCAATTGAAGACGTCTTATAAATTATCTATTAAATGAATCCATCCATCCGTTATCAGATTAGCCATGAAAAGAAGTGACTGTCTAGGCTCTTAGCGATTTAGATTACGGCTTCCCATTTGTTAGGGTCTGGTGTTCGAATCCTGGAACATTAGACAAAGTATATGGGCGTTTTAAGATTAAATGTCATATGCTATGACGGTAAAAGGAAATATTATGATCTTTGTGAAGTCTGCCAACTTTCCACTTTGCTAACACAGTAGACTAAAACATCAAACCGTCTCAATATAAATGTTTGGTGTCTAATTGTGTAATATTAGAATGATCGATTAAATCGTTTAATTATTCGATTTTTAATTTGTCATCAGGCTCCACAATAGCAGTAGGTACTATGTTTTATTTCGTTTAGTTTTTAGTTTAGTTTTAGTTGAGTAAGTATATATTTATTTGAAAGTGACGTTGAATAAATAACAAGGCGTTAGCTAAATAACGTTACAAACAAAATATCCTACATAGAGATTCGTGTAAGTTTTAATGATACAAATCCCAAGTACACAAATGTAACTGAAAAGATAGATTCGTTTATGTAATGACCTAATTTAGAACCTAAATTAACCTAAACAGAACAAAGCAAATTTCTCAACGCTCCGGCAAAAAGGGTTGCCATATTAAGATTAAAAACATTTTCATTATGAATGCAACACAATACAAATGTATCATTAATATTTAACTTACATCGTTTCATAATTACATACACGATAATTCTAGACTTAACTGAAGCTAAAATAACCTACAAAATACTAAATACTTTCCTTTCTGACCCCTCGTTTGTCTCATTAAATGAATCAAATCCGAAAAGCTTTAAAAATAAAATAAATAAAAAAGCTTTAGTTCTAACAATTTTTTATAGAATGTCCTGGAAGTTAAATATTCATTCCGCAAATTCTTATGATTATCAGCAACTGCATTTAAGCAAAAGAACGAAATTGTCTAGTTCCATTCAGTTGAGTCAAATTGCAGAATGCAGTCGTTATATAAATCTTTTTGGAATAAAACTTCTTTGGTTGTGACTTTAGGATAATTCAGTTTATTCGGACTGAAGAAAATACTACGTTACTGCATGTATTTCTGTTTTCTTTATGTAAATTTAATAATGATATTGTTTATAATCAAACAAAAGTAAATTGTAATGTTGTCACAACATGTTATAAACAAATTGTAACATCTTACAAGACACCAAAAAAAATATTAGGTACCTACTTAATTTTTTTTAAATAAGTTGATAATGAAAATGAGGTTTCCTCGCAAGATGTTTGCACAAAATGTGAATAGAAAGTTAGTCAGTTTTCTTCAAAGATTCTTCTAACCGATTGCAATTACTATCGAAAATACTAGATTGCTGAACTTAACAAGCGTATGTTACGGAAAGCAGATAACTGCTTTTGGCAAGCGAAAGAATTGAAAGAAGCGAATTAAATCTAGTATGTATGTCTTGGCATCGATACAAGTCAATACTTACTTGTGAGATACTCGCGATTAGCTTTGTCTTTATATCTTTGTATCATATCTGTATTATGTATATGTTTTTCTTTCCAAGTGATAAACTATCATTGAAGCTGTTAATAGAACTTTAATTATTACTTAACGAATTAATACATTTGTAGAATCTCATAAAGGTGTTTTTGTCTTTATTTAAAAATTAGAATATTTTAAGACATCACACACCACCATCGGATGCCAATATGAGCAGAGGCTGTATTATATTAACCACATAGCTGTTAAATGATAGTTGATAAAACGGGAAGTACGTGCTGAACCCTGATTTCAGAGTATAAAATATACTTAGCAAGTGTCAATGTACTGAAATTTTGTATATGCCGTGATATCGATTGAAATGACAGGAAGAAGCAACAAAATACGTCTGAAATCACTATTGGTTTCAGACATATTTTGTATATGTCATATAGCCCTATGGCTATCCTAAGCGTTGTGATCGAATCTGTCTACGATATCTTAAACTTATAAGCCTCTTGCGAGCTTACTCCAAAATTGGAAATAAAGTCGTGCTGTATCTGTGCAAACTTTTTGCAAAAAGTGGATGGAAAACGATGTTTCCATATTGAAAATTGATGCGAATTTATCTTAGAAATATGTGATATTTCATAACGAATGTAACACGTAATTTTATTTTAATTTCGTTTCAACTAAACAGCAAATGGGAACAATTTAACATTCAAACCGAAATTCTAACGATGGCGAGCATTGCAACATGAGATCCGTTCCTAAACGAGTTAACCCGAGTGGCACAATTAGTGTCAACATTAGTCGAGCTGTTCCAAAACAACCGCGGGATAACTGCGCATTTACGAGTACCTTCATAAACTAAAACCTTTATAACATGGAATCATTCCATATCAAGGCGCGAGGATACAACGCAGAGTAATGGAATGCGATGCTGGGATCAGTGTTATTACCATCACCATCGTAACTGTGGTACGAACCTCAATTTGCGGGCCACGATGCTCAAACACATATTAATGATCTCAAATTCTCTCTCCTCTAATACCTATGTGTCATATATTATCAGTATTAAAAAATGTATATCACCGGTAGGTATATATGCTACAGCCGATCGGGAGGTCCTGAGTTCAAATTCCGAGTCGGGTAATATCTATTGCATTTTTCTAATTTAGAATTTCTGGTGGTGACTCGGAGTCTGGATTCATGCCCGGTGTATGGCAATAGGCTCACCATCTATTCCATGGGACGTAAACGTAATTGGTAAAACGTGGAAGTGTACTAGTGTACTACACTCCTCTGCCTACCCCTTCGGGGGATTAGAGGCGTGATGTTATGTTATTTTTACAAATCGTTGGTCACGAGTCTGTTCCCGAAATTAAAATGTTTTAGATCACAGTCTATCAATCAGCCTAACAATAAGTGCGGATTGGCAAACTTCACACGCCTTTATATTGTAGATAGCTATGTCTAGTGTGCCAGTTTCCACACGGTGCCTCATATTTAAACCTCACGTATCTTTATGATCAGAAAAAAGGCTCTACGTCTCAGCGCTCTTCATTGAAGTCTAAAATCGGAAAACGTGACATCACGACTATATCCCGACGCCAAAGAAGTAGGCAGAGAAGTGTAATATACCTTTCACCAATTACGTTTACCTCCCACCATAAAAGCGAAAGGGAGCCTATTGATCTGATGATCTAAAAGCGAACCCACTAGATCACACAATTGCAGCTGTTTTCATGTTTGGGAGAGAAGAGATCAGAGAAGGTCCCAGTTAGGTCCCAGGTTATTAGGTCTCAGTTACTACAGTACATCTTGAGCTAATGTGGACTGTTCGAGAACAAACCTTACTCGTGAGTACAAACAATTGTCTGGAACATTCTGGAACTGAACCGTACAACAACAAGGTCGAAATCATACATACATATGTACAGGCCAACATGCCCGTTGCGTAGCCATACAGATGATTTACGATATGCCACCGCTTTGTGACTACAAACATCCTTCTAGTTGTTGGATATTCAACCGACCTTATTCCAAGAAAAGGACTACTCTTGCAGCTACAAAACGTGAAAAATTGTATACGTTTCATTCTTCAGATGTTTAACAAAATGTAAACAAATCATTATCCTTCCTTTACTTTCCATGTGAAAGAGTAAACGGACTTGATGTTAAGTGTTCCTTGTACTCTCACACATATGTACTTGCATGTGTACATATACATGTAATATCACCGATCAAGAAATATTTCACTATACTCATAAGAGCTGGAAATGGTTAGTATACATCTATTTGTTTTTAGTAGTTTAAAATGATATTTTTATAATATATTCATGTATAATGAAAACTTAGTATTATTAGAGATTAAAAGGCGATTAGATTGGAATATTGGTCTAGTGGTTATAGTACGCCTGAGTACCGAGGGAGCTTATGAGTTCGATTTCTGCCGATACAAAACTTTGCTGATGACGCCAATGCTTGTTATGTGTCTATGTGTAAACATATATATTCATATCGAAACACAAACAGTTTTAGCAAAAGTTGTTTTACAGCAGAAAAAGACGTAGTAATGATAC
>DWEE01003414.1:0-10524 GCA_018245755.1 Parelbella macleannani
CCCATATTCCAACAGTGGAATGACAAATGGGTCGATTATTATTATTATTTATTATCAAAAATTAAAAGGATACTTTCTTTGTTCTTTTTTGTTATTGAAATAAATTAAAATCATAATTATCTTAGAATATAATCATACCTATCTCAGTAGACGTATTTTAATCAATATACCTAATTCACAATTGTTTTAATTTCATTTGATGAAATCCAATTATTTTCATTACATCCGTTTCGATTGTAATTTACAAACATTTACCCATTTCGAGAAATGTTTCACTATTTACTATTCCAAATGCGGTGGATGACGTAGCACAGGCTAGTTGCCGAAGTGGGTTAACAAAACATTTCGTGGTGAGCACGGCGCGCACAGAGCAGAGAGATCTTAAATCGCAATCGGTTCAAATGTCAGAACGACACCAAGCGCGGATTTACGATCGGCCATTAGTCAAACAATATCTCGGCGCGTCATCCGAGCCGATCGGTTGGCCGATAGAGGTCCCCGCGGACTCATACAACATCAACTATCTTTCCGCCGACCCACTACTTACTGAAACCGTCTATGTACATTTTAGTTTTTGTAAGATTATTCACTCTGTTACAGTTGCCTAAACATATATGCGATAATGCCCTTGAAAGCCGATAGTGCTTTCATCTAGGCGATAGTATTGCCAACTGCCCGACAGAGATTACATCCGTTGAGAAAGAATATTGTGCGCAAACCACATTAAAGTGGGTATGCTAGTTCTGGATAAAGCAAGCATCGCTTGATACGGAGGTTCATTCACGTCCACATTGTCATATATTGTGCAGTTTATCTCAACACCACCACCAGTCCGCCTCCGTCCGTTGTTAGACATTGGCTTCTTATGATGGTGACCAACGTGATTTATCCTTGGCTTACCGCACCCTACTCCTGCCTAGTCTACTACTATCTACTATTAGTCACACTTACAAATGGCCGAAAGGCGTGCTACATTCTTTGTTGCCGAGACGCGCTATCCACTCCAGAACCCGAAACTAATCTGGTATCCAAAACCTTTCCCTGGTCAAGGTGGTTTTATTGCAATACAAAGTCTCTTATGATAAATAAATAGATTTATTATTAATCCTCTTGTTCAATCTAGGTCAATTAACATTGGGCAAAACTGACAAGCAGCAAATTAATGATTCATGGTTAAAATAATATTCATACAAATATTTATTACCTACTAAATATAATAGACGTGGCCCTTGTCCCAAGAATCACCGCGATGCAAATGTAAGCTTTTATATTAGCATCTCCCTTCCGAAATAAACAGTGACGAACTCGTAACATCCAACCTCCTCGGATCCGTCACCTTGCCTGCACACTCTCCTCATGTCACCTGATGTAATATCTGTTCGCCTTGCACATCCTCCACATCAGAATAGGACAGTGAGCAAATGTGATTTCATTACGTAGCGGCATAACTCAGGGTAATTTTTTTGAAATTTCCAAACTACGTATAAAAACATACGTGAGTTAAGTCGGTACATAATTTGATTATGTATGAGAATCTTCACGAAACATTTAATAGTAATCCGTAACATCTCGCCTGTTGTCCCTGAACGGATAGGCAGAGGTATGTAGAACACTCTTACATTTATCCAATTACTTTACGTCCCACAATGTAATAAGTGGTGAGCCTATTGTCATACACCGGGCACAGATCCAGACTTCGAGCCAGTATTAGAAATTTTCTATTAGAAAATCTAAGTAATACGTTTAATAGTAAAATGAACGAATAAAAATAATAATACACTTTCAAAATATTGCGTGCTTTGCAAGCTTAAACACATGGTGCCGTAAGGGGGAGGTAAATCAGTTTATATGCTGAGCATGGAAGTGGGTCAGAAGGCTTACAAGACTTTTCACTAACAATGTAACAATAGAAGATAAAAATGAAAGGTTTTAACAAAGGCAAAAATATTTATATGTACCTACATAGTATACCTACTTGTACGAAGGTAACATAAATAATGTCAAAAATGTTCAGGATTATGAAGATTTGTGTGTCAAAATCATGTTATTAATCAAAGCATCAATTATAAGATTATAATGTACTTACTTGAATATGTTTCAAATGAAATAAACTATCAATATACTACTAACATTTTCATAATTATATATGTACCGGCTTAACGCACGGGCGGTTTTCGAGATGACCCGACTAGTTTCGGTCCTGTACGAGGTCCTTCCGCATGAGCTCCCGCCGTTTGCAGCGAGGTCGTGGCATAAACTGATGATTATTACTATTATAATTATTAGAATACTTAGGTCGAAATGGTTCTTTTAAATGCAAAAAAATATAAAAGTTCAAGTCACAACCAACCAAATCCCGCTATCGCTGAATGCCAACATATGCTTCGTAATAGAAGGCATACGTTACATCCATACGAATTTTTGCCCAACGCAAACGAATAGATACACAAGTATGGTGCTGTCGTACAAAATTAACCTTTCCTCTTTTCAAGAAAGTTATACCTCGGTAATGTGCGACTAACCGCCCCTGAGTGCGTTTCGCCTTTGGCATTAATTACTTTTCTTTCGTCTTCGACTTTCTGACATATTTACTTTGGGTTGTATAAAGAGAAACATTGCATACTTGCATTTAATCACAATACTACCTATAAATTAAAAGGAAGGCGTATATTGTAGTACGTGATTGGATTAATAATCGTATTCGTCATTAATCCTTTTCTCAGAGAGTGATCTCCTCTAAAAATGAGAGAGTTGTAGGTTGAGACCAATCTATTTTTCGAAAATGAAAATATTTTCTCTTTTTATTAAATCCTTAATTGCTTTTTATTAATACTTGCTTAAAACGTGTTAAAAGATACTTAAAACCAATTTTAAGAACCATATAATTTATTGGATTCTCAGGGATCAATAATTGACAACAAAGACAATAACATAACCATATTAATATTATACTTATTTCATTACGCCAGATTTCTTATGATAAGTAGATATGCAGATAACGATGAATGCCAAATATCTCTATCCTCGTGTCCTTTTCCTCATATTTACTTACATATACCTGTACACCTAAATGACGTGGAAAATGCTAAAACGTTAGCGACTGTTAATGGTAAAATTTAATTGCGGAACTACTATCGTTTATTGTGATAAATTGCCGCTCGGCTCAGAGTTTCGTTTAGCGCTCGACAGTAGCCGGGCTGCGCGCGGCTCGCTTCTTTAATAACATAAAAACCGCGAGCTGCCACGAGCGGCCGCGCACCGACATGACTGACAGACGTCCGTGGCGGATTAGATATGGACGGTATCGCCGGACCGGTCCTGCGCTGTTTGTATGTAAATTTGCACGTCGCGCGAACGTCCAGACGTTTTGCACTCGCGACCAATGATGCCCTCGCGTAATCTTGGACACGAGACGATTAATACCCCGAGACGGAATTTATAAAAAATCCTACATAGATGTTATTACGCCTATTAGTTCCGCGGTCGAAGACTCCGCCTACCGAGTTGGAGTGGTAGATGTGCTTCCCGAAAAGGACAAATGTTTATAAAACATGTGTATGTTCGTATTTAGTATAGCACATATTGTCTGTTTACCACAGCATAGGCTGTTTAATTTCAGATCGGATGGTCGTACGTAGTTTTCCCTACACATGATTTTTATTACTTTTAATGTGGACGTACATATATAGGAGTTTGGGAAGCTCTTGTGGATACGTAGTATTAGGATTGCAGTAGGAACGACAACCGTCATCAACGTCATCGACTATTGGAAACAGGTCGCACTCTGGTTCAGGTTGTCACTCTGAAAGACTTGAACTACCTTAGAAAACAACGCGCATAAGCCTGCAGCCTCACAACGTTGTTCTTTGCTATCAAGGTCAGTAATGTTTAACATTAAAACGCACGTATCTTTGTGTAGTCATAATACCTAATAACCAATTATAGTCAACCAACCGAGAAAAATCAAATAAGTCATAATTCCACGAACCAGGACTCAAGTAAACAAGCAATCACTTTAGAAGAATGTAAAATAATGACTGATATCAAAAGCTTAAGAGAATGAGCGTAAATTTATGGTTTCGGTATCGACGCTGATCCGTGAAACCAGTAATTAATTGGCAGTTGAGCGGTGTGGCGGCAACACGTTCTCAAGATGGGCATTAGTTATGTGTAGCAGGGAAACCGGTCGCTCCCTATAGGGGTTTGCAATTACATTCGCGCTAGGTGAGGAGAGCAATAAGTGTGTCGTTCTTGGATCGCTTCAGATTGATATCTCTGGGGAGACAAAAGCGACGCTCGCCGAATAATACGCATCAATACTTGAGAAATGATGTGCGGTTAATGTACCGGAAGTGTTAGTGAGATTTACTGGCTTTAGCCATTTTGGCACTTTGATAGTCAGTCGCTCGAAAATTCTCGTTGGGGTGCCAGTCGCACTGTTGGGTACACTTATCCAAACTTTCATAGAAAAATACAAATATAAATCGAATTCGGAAACTCGCTCTAACTACCATTTAATATTTTTTAGGATTCATTAACGAATATATTATAAAATTAAATCTGTGTTCTCACTTATCTCCTCTGCATATGTATACCGGCGATTAGTGTTCAATTTAATAACACGCACTTATGCGCGTAGATAAAAAAATGCGATAAAACTTAAGTACCAATCAGAGTGTCTGCCTTATTTCAGCGTTCGGCGTCCTGTAATTCTGTTTTATGTGAACGCTAGTTGTTACCCGCGACTCCGTTCGTGCGCAAACTCAAACAATTGCAAACAATCCATCCCTCATGTCACTCTTTTAAGGGTTGATTTTAAGACAAAAAGCATTATAGGAAAGGGTTTTTTACGATTTTTTGATGGAAAATCTGAACCAATTTTTGATCGGTAAAAAAATAACGCACAGAATTTCTTTCGCAGTTACAATATTAGTATGTAAGTAGGATTGCGCGTGTTTATATTGGAACCACTTACATTATATTTACCGTGGCATCACACTTTACCTTAACATTATGTTTGCTATTTGTGGCACATAAACGTCGTATAAAACGGCGATGTATTGAGAGAAATATAATAAGCTTAGAGGCTATTCAGTTCAGTATTATATCCCGGTGAAGGATATTCGCTGGCGGCTTACGAGCGGAGGATAAAACCGCACGGGAGTAAATCAGGTGGTTAATAGCCAACATTTCACAATTTGTCCTTGACGTAAGTGTCGCATTTGAGACATGATAAGGGCCGAATCAGACATTAGATTTCTGCGTTTGATAGTTACATATTACGGTATTAATAAACTCCCGAAAAGCACTCGTACAATACATTGGTTAGGACATATCCAAATCACAATCATCGAATAGCGCATTGATATCTAGATATAACTAAATCATGTTAAAATATTTTTTATGAAATAATCGCACGCGTCGAATATGTGCACGCGCCCTAAAAGCGACATAAACCTCTTTCATAACATCTATAAACGTCAACAGATGAAAATTTAAGCGAGCACGGGACTAACTGGAAGTTGATTGTTGGAGAATTACGGGCAATTGTGTATGTAACGTTAATAACTATACTTTTGCTCACATTAAACCCGCCGGCAGCGATCTGGTGATAATATTATAAAAATTGTTTATTGAAGACATTCACAAAGTTTAAATATGGTTGCATGTAGTGCCAATACAAAAAAATGCCTATGATTTAAGGTGCTTTCTAATATTGCCAGACGCGTTGTTCTTGTTACCTTAATAATACTACCCTACTGAATACGTTTTTAGTTAAAAATCTCTCAATGATACTTATTGTAAAATGTTTCCCACAGGTTTAATTGAGTTGTTATATTATATTCCTATATAATATAGATCAACGATGACTCACAATGGTTATAGGTGAGTGAAAACTTAAAAATGTCATTTATTTCTAAGTTCACTACACACCAAGTCTTGGCCCACGTAGGTAATATGACATATTTCTATAGACGACCATCCGATCCGATAGGTTCAAAGCGAGCCTGTGTTATGGTAACCAGGCGACAGATAAACGCATATGTACCCTTGTACCGTACATTGATGTATACATAGGTATATGTCTTTGTTAATTACTACATAGAACAAGTACTTATGCTTTGAATATGTGTTCTGGATGCTCATCGAATCCACAAACGCTAGTCGCAGCATTCACCTCAAAACCCACAATACGAAAGGACCCGGCCGGGGCAGCATATAACGAACAACTTTGGAAAACGATCAATTAAACCTTTACTAAGCCCTAGACAGTGATACGAATCACAGTAATATATTTCGCAGTCATTATATGAATCATGCTGATGTTACCGAAGTGCTGCAAATCGTAAATTCACCAGCGTGTGTTTACGACCGAGGTATATCATCGTCCCGGATTAATAGCGCAGTATAATGTACATATGTATAACACAACGAATACTATTTACAATCAGTATTAACCAATTAAACGGCGTTCTAAATTATTGAATGTACGAACCTGTTAGGATCTGTGTACAGCTTACCTGTGAAATTTTCTTTTATTTTACGCCCTTACTTTGGCTAATTGTCCAAATCTTCTTGTAATACGATTTTACAAATTGCATAAGCTTCCACTGGCCCCAAAATTATTGTTGTGAAACATTAAAATATAGAAGAAATCACGACGCTACTAATAAGCTGCAGTAGTAATGCAACGTTTTTTATATTAATAATCTTGGCGACCACAAAACCCACTTAAACCCGTGGGTCGTAACCCTTGCATTAAGTTATTCACGTACTTGTTGCAATACTCTCAAGATGAGAGAGTCTTCAGAATCAGTTCGATTAGCCTCTCGGCGTCCCACTGCAATGGAACGTGGCTTAACACATGCACCATCTATCGATTCACTGGGACTCTACTCAGCTGTGTCATACAATTCTTCATATATGTTCAAAAAAAATTGTAAACGATCACTATACTAGGTCAGTATTAATTTCGAACGAGTATCAGATATGCGAACATATTATGTAACAGTTTATCGATTGTACATTAAACTAATCATAAATGAATACTATTCGAATATTTATGTATCAAGAATAGGTACTCTAGATGAGTCTGCCTTGACCAAATAGATCAGATACTGTCTGATGGAGTAGACAGAAGTCTCCGCTTTCAGCGTGCATATATATATAAATAGATTACTAAATGTAGAACAGAAAGGCAAAGTCGCAAGGTTAAAAACATTTGGCATTCGGTACCCTCTGCCTACCCAGTAAGGGAACTGACGTATCGGTGTAATAAAAACATATTGTAACTGATCACTTTTATAATTTAATACTAGTTAACGACGTTTCGTTAACAGCATAGAATTAAATAATCGGTCGGCAGATAAGTGTAGTGCATTCATACGATTCACCAGTTACGTTCTACGTCCCATAATGGAATAATGCTCATAATATAGTCGGCACGGATGAAAAATTGAAAAAAAAAAACGCACACACGTAATTTCCCTGATGCATAGATACATACAGAGAGCGTAGTTCATTCTTCATTGTAACACTCGTACGATATTATGAATGTGGACGTGGCAACAAGGGGCGTGAGTGGAAAAATCGTGCAATTTTCCGGATGCC
Organism: Parelbella macleannani; assembly: GCA_018245755.1. Taxonomy (NCBI): domain Eukaryota; kingdom Metazoa; phylum Arthropoda; class Insecta; order Lepidoptera; family Hesperiidae; genus Parelbella; species Parelbella macleannani. The sequence goes on from DWEE01003414.1 coordinate 7,612, forward strand.
GTTATAGCTAATATGGCCTTCGGAGGCGGCTGTCGATTAATCTCTGTCGACCGCGATGAGCTCCTACTGCTCGATATAAAGAACCAATCTATTGAGAACCCAATGCTCTATATAATATTCTCATTAGCGTCCCGTTAAAGGATCGAACATATGGCTCCGTATATTCTGGTCGGCGCATGTGACGGTTCCCTTTGAAAGTGGAATGCGAGGGTGATCAAGCCGTTACACCCCACTAACATAAAATTATAAGCGCACTCGAACGTGCAAAGATAAAACTGGCGCCAGTTAAACTAAAAAGCTTAAAATTCCGAATGTTGACTAGTGAAACAAGCTTGAAATTAGTTTACTTTGAATAAATTCTCAGCAAATTAAGTAAAGATAGTTGTCGGATTGTTAAACTTGACTTGTGATTTGTCGATCTATGTAGTCCAATGCGAAATCAAATCTCCGATCGCAGACTAAAACACAAGCAATCAAGCGAGCGGTGAACTAGTCGCATACCAAGTCGATCCAATACGAGGCCGGGGCGTAATACATCCGAGCACGTTTCCATGCAAATAAGTGCGTTTATGCAAGGCGCCTACATTGGGTATTACCACGTTTCAATTCACTCAGAATTGCGTTGCTTTAAACAGCTAAACGTTGTAAAACGAGACCTGAACGGAACGCGACAGCGCAGCCGGTGCGCAGTACACGAGGAATATTCATGACTCGCACGGTCAACGGAGTAACGGAACCATTCAATAGCGTCCAACTAACATCGTAGGTACATCTGATAGGGACCGTAGAGCGATCGGCCTCCGGGACTATTGCGAAGTACGGCAGAAGAGTTGATACGTACGTGAAATAGAACGATGTCTGCACAAAACGCAAGTGGGTGCAAGCGGCGAACAGATGCCAATTCCCAGACGCATTAAGTTATTAGCCAGCAGCTTGGTTACGATACACGGTTGAACATTGCACCGAACATTTCACTCTTCGATTTGAATTCAATGGACAGAATCAGTGGAGAACGGAGAACGGGGCACGTTCGCCGGACCAGTTCGTAAAGTACCTACATTATGTGACGTGAGATTTTCTGAACAGCGTGTTTGGCTAGTTTCCGCTCATGCTCACCTAAGCTGCACACCTATTTGCTGTGTGAAGGGGAGCGATACGTTGCGAGTTTTAAAGAATTGAATTTGTTTCCTTTATGATCATGACACTTTTAAGGGCTGTAATAAAACGTGTAAGTAATAATTGTGAAGTGTCTGCGGTAATTACAATTGCTATCACAGCGACATTAGGCCGCGGTGCGTCGATCGTCGTGTCGCGCTGGGCGGCGCGTAAATCGGCGAACAGTTGATTAACATAATTGCGGTCATTAATTGGAGTGGTCGCGACGACGGCCGTATCGTGTTTAATTAACTAACGAACGCAGGGATATTTTGATTATCTTAATGTAGATACGTCAGGTCGAGCGGGAAGGTGCGGTTGCACCTTACCATCCACACATTGTCGCATTTTAAATTAATCCGTAGTGCTAATCAATGGCAACGACGATATGAAACGTCGATTTTTAATTAAGCATTTAACAACCTTTTAGTTAATATTCTTTTACAGGTTTAAAACTTTGTGTCAAGTCCTCACCTTCTATATTTAAAATTTAAAATGTACTTGTTAAGACCAATCTACATATTTTCATTGTTTAATACACAATACATAAGCACAGTGTAGCTGTACGGAGTTACCCCTTGGTAACAGAAATAGCGTGGTACCCGTCAGACAAGCGTAGGTATGTAGGTATTGTAAATATTGGTAACATGTGGAGCGGAGAGGTATTTGAGCGACCCTAGGACCCATTTTATTGTGTCGCAAACTTAACAAATTATCGCTCTCTTCCACTTCAGAATACAGGAAATAAGATTATTTTTTTACTAAAACAGGCAACATTCGGTCATTGTTTATTACAGGGTATGTCTTACTGGAAACAAAAATAAGGGGCACAGAATGCCACTGTTTTATGAAATCTTATACGATTCATGAACATTCAGTATGATCAATTCGTTACTATGTGTAAACAGTACAGATAATTTCTTATTTGACGCTATCATGTCACGGTATTCTCACCTCGGTACACTGAAATATGGTAGCACATCGAGCTCGCCAAACTCGAGAGCAGCATACGGTCATCAACGCGTTATCGTGCATGTACAATTAAACAAACAACAGTTTGCGGCGACGCAGCCTCCGTTTATCGTTGAACTCGACGCACATCCGAATCTCTTAATCCTAAACAAATATCGCCCGCACGGCACGTTGCCCCTATAAATTTTCTATCTCTCGCGTGGCACGGGGCCGTGGAAAAGCCGCTACCATTCAAGATACAATGAGAAACGGTAAACGAACGATTAAATCGCGCAGTCGCCGGCAATAATATAAACAACTGATTAAACCGGGCCCGCGGTCACAAAAGGAGACATTAGTTAAGGGCCAGTCTTCGCTGCGTAACAAACCGATAATGGCAGGAAGTGATAGCAAGAAACTGGTACAGCGCGCACGAATGTTGGAAACGGCCGAGTTGATTACGCCGCGGCCGGTCCTAGCCGCTGCGTTATGTCTATTGTTCCTCTTATCAGTCACACACCCCGCGCCTATGAGACTACGCTGAAAACTGAAAATTCATCTCCATAACTCTTCATATCGCAACAGCATACCTACATAGAGTGCTCCATACATTACATGATAGCATCCAACGCGGATAATTACGGTAATTGTTGACGGCGCTGATAATGCAACCTGCGTAAGGTTTGCTAACTGCGCCTGCCTAAGTACTGCCTGCCTGCCTGCCACTTTGCAAGTAAAGCTAATGTATAACTTTTAGAGTGTTTGCTTGGGGTCATGATGAGTAAGGAAAGGACGAATAAAAAAAAG
>DWEE01003415.1:0-10523 GCA_018245755.1 Parelbella macleannani
AAGATAAGACTATTTATTGAGTAGGATTCAGATTTCTATGTTTGTACACGTTCGTGTAAGTATTGCAGAAACGAAATGGGACCCATGTACATTGAGGAATGTAAGTAAAAATCAAACATTTTTTCATGGTAAGTACAATACTTAATATAGGTTATATAGGTAAATTATTTGCAAGAATTTATTTTAATGAGGGCGGAGTTCAAGCAATAACTCGTAGTAAGCATAAATCAAACAGACTTGTAGTAATAAATTTAATGTATAGTTAATTGTATGATGCAAATCTTACTTTGTTATTCGATACATACATAGATATCAAGAGAGCTAACATCCTGTTATGATGTTTAAATATGATATTTCTTATAACGATTAATACATCTATACGTACGAGTTCACGTGATGGTCTTATAAGGAACAGTATTCTATGAGGAAATAACTCGGTTTTTTACTCGGATATCTTTGTATGGATGATGGTGAATAAATGCAGTAGCGTCAGAGTATTTCCTACTTTTAGTCATACAAAATTTTAGTAAAGGATAATTGTTTTACTGAGAACTGTGCTTCCGAAGTGAATCAGCGAGGATGACTTACGATTGTTTATTATTTCTATATATACCTACATTTTGGGAAAAAAGTTTGTTTGCAATTTCAATTCCGTTTGGTTATTGGAAACATGCTCGTATTTTGAAATTATGGTCTTGAAATGAACAAAAAGCAGAGTTTAAAAAATGTTACTTTTAGTTTTTGAATTTATGGGTAGTAGACGAAGTCGAAACCATCTCACTTAATTGGAAATTACATTTGCAACAGATTATAAAACGATCAGTCCATTTTGAGTTTAACTTTAAACACATGGTAATTCTATAGAAAATAAACTTCGGATACCAAATACCATACCATATAGATAAAAGATATGTATGAGAATTGGAGGAAACTAAAATTTACATTCGAATAGTTCCGTTTACCCACATTCGATGAGAGATTCTTCTAAAGCTGATACTCTAAAACCGTGAACCGTTTGGACGGAGTTATGCAAGAGCATGTAATGAGGAAGCGTCATGGACCCGTGTATAGGTATGTATAATCATATAATTCGTTACAAGTGAATAAAACGCGTTCATTATTCAAATATCATTCGCAGAAGATGCTGCTGTGAATAAATGGTAGGCGACTTACTTAGGGCCTTATCCATTTTAATAAGCGTCTTGTTTATCACGAGTTCCTGGTGTTATACTCGTTTCCAATGATATGCAGTGATGTGCTCATTATAACAATATGGTGAATATTTGCATATGCGTACATGCAAATTGTATGTTTTTATTATCACTTCATCATTATCGTCGTGATTAATATATTTCACGTTTGTAAAATATTAATACGAATTAGACTAAAATTGAAAATTGTATCGAATTCTTATGTTTCGTTTATTATTCTGACACCCAATCAGGATGTGCTGTTTTTTATTTAATAATGGTGGGTAAGTCAATCTGTTTCATTGAATTGATGGGTAATTCCGATGACAGCAATTCCACTGATATATCATGACCATTAATGTTTATCCATATTTGTAGGTCATGATCCAATTAATAATTGCAACTTTCTAGTTAAAGGACTTTAGATCATATGAATGAGCAAACTTTTAGCTCAAATATAAAATATTAAATACCACGAATGTATTAAATACTTAATTCATTTTAGGTCCAATTTGTTGTTATTATACCGTTATGCGATGTTCCTTACAGGGTAGGCTTGATGCACCGTCTACGAGATATCTTTGTCCTTAAAGACCGTTATTTAATAGAATTAATTTATTAGTACATATGTACCAATTTACAAAAAAACCTGTGTTATTATATGTATAGGGTTTGTAATGTATTTTTTCAATCGGAATTAAATTTAGTAACAAGACTAAACGTTTGCTAAAGTATCTATTTAAACGTTATAGCAATATTTTAGGTTACATATTGTAAATTAGAAGCCGAACGTACGGGGCATAATTGACTTCTAAGATTTACGACATTCAATGAGGGCTATCATATTAGTATTACAATCTAACGAGCAATCAAGTATATATTTCTAATAAATAGACCATATAAATTTATCGGGTGCAACTGTTTTTGTTCATACACTTAACATAAAGAGTTTTGCTTATTATAATCATAGATACTAAAGACAACAACTAACATAATTATATGTATATGACAAAAAACAACAAAGCGATGTCGTTTTGTTATTATTTCTTATCAAACTATGTATGTAGACTTATTGTACAAAATTTAGTTTTGGCAGACTTTTCAAGTCTTTAGGTTGATTATAATATTCTTTATAGAGCAGTTGTCCAAGAACGGTAAGTGTCTAAATTAGTACTGGTTAGTTCTATTAGAAAATCTTTATCTAGAAATAACGCACACAGAAAGGAATGAAACAGAATTGATAAAGCGCATGTAAAATATATCTAAAGTGATGTCTAAATATTTTGGCTCTATTTAAATATAAAACTAACGCAAATTAAAATGCAATGTCGCAACCTAGACCTAAATCCGAGTTGACATAAATAGTGTGTGTTTTATTTTTAGCGTCTAGCCAAGTCCCCGTCGAGATGTGAAAATGTTATATAAACACATTACAAAGTTAGCTAAACGACAGCTAACTTACAAATATTACAAAAATTGCTTATGAAAACAAAAAAAATTGGCAATATTGTACAGGGGAAAATGGAATTTGTTGCGTCCAATGCCCGTTAATAACTTCTTGAGTGATGTCAGTAAAAAACTCTTTCGTAGATCGCCACAGACATCTGATGATATAATAGATCCATTAGTAAATGTCATAACGGTCTACTTACGAGGTGCCAATGTAAGCTTTAGTTTGACAGAGAAATTTTTTTAAGTGATCAATGACCTGCGCTAGAGTAGGTCAAGTCATTTATGACTAAAGGCGACAATGATACTTGAAATTAATGTCTGATAAATTACAAAGAAAAAAAGTTGATAAGTTTTGTATTCAAATTAACAATAACTTAATTATATTTTATGTAATATTTTTATTAGGGTATCTCTGCTTATAACGTGTAAATACATATAAACTATGCATATTGAATAAAAGTTCGTCAGTTACGTTGTTATGTGTTACGTATTCAATTGAGGAGGCTTACTTACGTAATTAAAAAAAAATAATTATGAACAATCTGCTGGATATTGGTTACCTTTAAGTAATTGCGTACAGGTATGTATATAAAATCACCAAAACTGGAATTAGGCATTTTAAATGATTTGTGAATTTTTCGAAAATTAATAAACATTGTGTGAAATTATGCGAAGCGTTTATAAACGTCTTTTTCAATTTTTAAACAACATAAGTATATACATAAAACAAATTAGCGGTTATTTCCAACTACCTATTTTTATACTTAGTCGTACTACAGTATCAGATGTTTCTTAAGTTTTTGCCCGGGTCACGCTAACTATTTAGGACGAAGACCTTGTCTAGATGTCACTGAAATTTAAAGCAACTTTTCAACAGCTTATAGAACACAAAATAATTCGAATATTTGCGTAGAAGGTTATCATATACAAGGCCATTAGCTTTCTGTAACTGACCACATTTTTAAAGATTGCATACATTACAAATGCAAATTAAGGTCTACTTGTATTATCTAATCTGTCCAAAGAAAATCTATAAGAAATATATCAGTTTAAGATGGAAATCTTAAACTAGTTTCGTCCTACTTTTGTAGAGAGGAGTTGTTAAGCATTAAAATGTACGAGGACAAAGCAAAAACCATTTTGTTTATAACCTAGGCCGTTTAGTTCTTATATATTTAATAAATGATTTTAGTGTAAAATCCAAATCGCGCATGTAAAATAAATGTAAACAATAAACTAGACTTACATATAATAAGTTCCCATGTTGCCGTCTAGCTGAGACAACTGAACAGGCGTCACTTAAAAAACTTTTATCATGAAAACGAGCATGAGTGTTCGGTATGTGCACAAAGATACCAGTCCGAAATTTAAAATCACTGCTGGGTTTAAACTGTGTGAATGCGAGCGCGCGCCGTCCGCCACGAACGTGCAAGCCCGTCGGCCACCGCGGAGTGAGGCAGATCGCAGGCTTCCCTCGCCTAGAAGCGAGCCTTACAGCAGCAGCCAGCCGCCAAAGAGAGAAAGTTGCCAGTTATCAAACTTGGCGGTTACGTTCCGCGATGACGCTATCTTCCCCGATTGCGTATTCGGTGACAAATTAAATTTTCGCGTCCTCGCGATTTACGCTACTGACACGGTGAGCCGTCACCGTTTATGGAGACCTACTTTTGCATTGTTACTGTTTAAGTACACCCATAAAAAACTCTGTTGATTGCACTTTTGGTTTTTCAACTAATTTCTATTAATTTTTTGTTCGCCATTAAAAGTGGTTATGTATACTAAATCTGACTACTAATTTTTGAAATATACATGAATGTTCTAAAATAAATCAAGTACTCGTAAGACATATGTCGCTTGTCTCCGATTGTGACTTGTTTTGTTTTGTTCTCCAATGACCCGTAGAGATAAGAAGCAACGTAGGTAAAGATCAGGGCTAATAATATAATCTAAGTCTTTATAGCTGGTTAACATCGTTAGCAGATAACTTTTGGTCTTATTCACGGTCTTATTCATTTCACGAACGAAACATCTAAATCAATTTTCGTTTTCTATGGGAAAGTCTTATAATATTTTTGAGCAACTATATATCTTGATATCTTATCTCTAATAAACTGTTATGTCCGAACGATATAATAAACTAATTTTAATAAAACAATTTTGGTGCTTTTATGTAAAATATTTTATGCCACAAAAAATGGCTGCAACTATTTTTATGTACCATTGCTGGACACGCGTTTCTTTTACAGATGTGAAAATATAGATCTTTTTCACCACGCTGATCCAGTGTGGATTGGCGGCGATATAGACTAGTGAACAATAGGTCGATCGGATATTTTTAAATTGCCTTTCAGATATCTCTCGAGACTTAAAGACTGTTACTTAACGATGACGACCGGGATTAACTTAAGATGCCCTTCGAAGTCGAAATTTGCCGGAAACGGCCATCTATACGACTGCTAACTACTGCCTTTACAGAATGCTTGCAATTTGCATCTGCGTCAGAGCTAGGATTACTTCTGACTTTAATACGATAAGAATTTATTGAGTGTCAGTGCAATAGCTTCGTTTTGACTAAATTTGAACAATTTTAAAACATTCGTTGAAGTATTTTAGTATCTATCTAAATTACTGTATTTATTTAATTTTTGATTTTAAAACATTAAATGTGATGTAACTATAGGTTCACTACAAATGCTGATGTTGGACTTTAGTTTCCTCTCCGGATGTCTAGGGTTCGAAGCCTGGCATACACTTATGACTATACCAATTGATTTGCGTTTTTAAGATAAAGCACCTCTTGTTATAACGGTGAAAGACAACATCGTGAAGATAGCCATATCATCTTTGAGTCCTTCATAGTCTTCTCTAAGATTGGGAAGTCTGCTAATTCAGAAAAGTGGCAGAGTTTGGCTTCAAATTTAAGAGGAGACGATATTTATGTCTTACAGTGGAATAATGATAGCGTTGACGATGATAATGCAATTTTAGGACTGGAACTAACTTTAATCATTTTTAGCACCAGAACCACTGAAGACATTTTCGATATACGATTCTAAGTATTATACATCATACAATGTGGCCACTAATCGCTTTAAAAATTAATGTGCAATGTCTTATATACGTGTTCTCGTAATGTTATGGTGCAGATACGCATTGGCGCTTCAAGTAACGGACGTATCTGATGCTAGAATGTGAGCGCATACTTTACAAAATAAATTCGACGGTCGCAGCTTGGAAAAAACAATAAATTTATTAATAGATTAGTTAATAGATTGCTTAGTAACTAGTATGGGTATTATTATATATTTAACAATTCATTTGGCCGTTTAGCCTTTTTATTACAAATACAAATAATGAACAATAGCTTTGTGGCTCTCGTGGCCTTAACATGAATCAAGGTGCTGGCCACTTATAAAAGTGTCAGCGTGAAATATGAATTTTGAACTTCGAATATACATTTTCGTTATCCATATTATCATTTTCTTCATCCACATCGTCATCATTATCCATATCGCTATCATTATCAACCTACCTCAGTTTCTGCTGGACACGGGTGTCTCTTTAGAACGCCCTGTCCTCGCCTTGCTGCATCCAGCCTCAGCCTGCAGACTTTCGCAAATCACGTCTAGCCGGATATATTTGAAACTTAACATAGAGGTTTATATTCTAAGCGAGTTTCATTCCTCGCGTATCACTGTTCGTCCGAAGTGGACCAAGTTCGTAAGAGTGGCCATTAAACTGATCGTGTGTTATGTAACGCGCGGGTTAAATATTTATTCGATTGTGAGCGGTGTCAGAGGCTTTCACTTTCGCGAGCGTATGTGATAAGTTAAAATGTTTACTGATCATCTGTGGGCACGGTATAAAAATCGTCTTAACATATTTTATTCGGGTCATTATTAAGTTATTCCTAAATTAAAGTTTTCTTCTATAAACTATTATGATAATAGTAAATAATGTAGGATAAAAAGTGTTGTAAAATTCGAAGTTTGACCTGTATGTTTGTTTATATTTCCTGAAATAAAATATTCTTAACATGCCTCGTAACAAAGTCGCTTAAACGTTGCCAACGTTAAATAAATCAATTATAATATAGTATTAAAATACAGAACATGTTTATGTTTGTTAAAGATACATATGTGCATCCGTTGCATTAATTATTACGTTGTCTTATACGTCGTGCACAGGTTTTCTTTATATTAATATTTAATTAACTCTACGCGTCATACTTAGATCATTTTAAGTGCACATTAAACGAACATTTTATATTTTGAGTCGCCCTGTTATTTTAAATCATTGCAGGGATCCGTGGAGATGTGTTAGACCGTTTTGATAATCTTAATGCAGCTTATAATAAGGATTTTAAATGACGATAGATTTTATTCAGTGGTCAGTATCACGTCCAGAATGTGTGTATTATACATGTATTGAATTATATAGGTACATATTTTGTATCTGCTTACCTTGATGCAGGGATAACGCAGCATGATAACTTTTACTATTATTAAAATGCTTATTATGTAATGAATATCAGACCTTTAAATTCCAACCGCAGTGAAGAAAACCCAAATGTGATTACAATGTCACTTTTGTACGGCTAAGAAAATGGATAAATGCTTAACAGGCCCTGTAACCCGAAGAAATCTTCACGAAATGTTGCCAGTAGACGCCACTCAACTAGGCATTCACTGAATTTAGTGTTACCAAATACGGACCTATCGATTTGCATGCAGCTATGGGCTAGAACTACGCAAGTGTTTTATACTTGCTAGTTCTTTAACGAATCAACAAAGACAATTACCTGAATTATCACTTGACATAATAGAGATAGGGCTGCAACCCATTTAAATCTTGTCGTTACATATGTCTTTAATTCTGCAACTAGGGCATACTTAAATAGAACTAGGTACTTAAATAACTTTAAAATTGTCATTACGCTATTCTAAAAACAATCGGCGGTGATAAAACAAAATCAATCATTCTTAATAGGAAGACCAATTATATACAGGGTGGGATTTTAACCAAGCATAGATGACTAAATCTAAAGGTATACGAAATAACAAAAAGTGTTCAAAGAATTCTCGGAGTCAATTCAGGTAAAAACTACAGTTGTAGTATTTCATTAAGGAAAATATACCAATTTATTTAGAAAAACAAAACAATTGGTAACGCTTTACCCCACATAGATGTATTACTGATGAGCAATAAATTCTGGGATTTAATGATAAATGATAAAATAAGGTAAAGATCGTTTTTGATAAAATACTGCTTTGTTTTTATATTATTAAGCCTTAATCAGTTGTCGGATGTAAAACACATTGTAGTCTAAACATAAAATATGACGCTTTACGAAATATGCTACGTAAAGCATATATATATTACTATATATTACGTTCGATGCGATACTGAGTTGATGAATAATATTTGTTACGAACTTCACAGAGCAACGCTAATACACGTTCAAACAGATCAGGGCATATGTTATGTGATGTGAATTTTCGGGGAAAACTTAAATTTTATGCATTGATCATTTTTTAGTAATGTGATTATTATATGTATATTACATACCCATAAAACGTAGCATCACGCCGGGTATACCTGCAGGTATAGGCAGAGGAGTGTAGTACACTCCGTTCGACCAGCTACGTTCCCTTTCCATCGTGGAATATGTAACGTACTCGTATAATACTGTATTATTATATATTTAAAAATAAAACAAACACATACATTACACATGTAACATTATGCGAGTAGCGTCTTATGAGTTTTTAACAACTTGTACTCGTATATAAAAAAAATCCTGATCCCAAATAAAATTTAAACATATTAATAACTAGTTTCTCATGCGTTTGTATTGACATTTATTATAAGCTATAATATACACCTAGATTTTGATCACTATAAAGCCATTAGAGCAATATAGAGAGACTATATATTAAGAGACTATACATATATTGAAAGACTATAATATATTGAGAGACTATATATTGAAAAAATATGTATATAGAAAGACTATAAAACCAAAGAGTTAGATCCGTTCGATCATAGACTAAAATAATCAAAGAGAATAATCAGGAAACTAAAACTTCAGGAAACATACAAAATCTTCAGGAAACATGTTGATTCATTTGCGTCAATATATTCCACAGTCGAAGCTACTACCACGAGTTGCCAAAACTCCAACCGTTGGTCAGCATGAGGCATTGTGAGTAAGAGTAAAGACTTAAAGCCCAGAGATATTATTATAACTCTCCCACCTGCAAACTCTACTTGGATTTTACAATGTTTATATATTGACAGATGTAGTGAATTCACCAGTTTTATCATTCATATAGCTATAACATTTCTTGTATCACAGCACAAAATCATATGTAATATGTATATAATATTCATCGCTTGTGTTTCTTCGACTAACTGGTCATCATTCAAGCTGGTTCTAAAAATTTGAGTAACATCTAAAATTTGATTGTAACCATACAAATAAACACAGAAACATTCCACACGTGTAGCAATTTCAATAAATATGCCTCGGAATGTAATTTTAACTTTCCGTGTCTAATATCGTGGACAACTTCGTAACGCGTCATTCAAGATGATAAAATAATCAGATGACATGAACATGAAGTGAAAGTAGTGAGGAACCACCAAACCTGTCCGATGACATTATGACATCTCGAATGAACTAACAACAAAAATTCGATTGAGTAACACTTCATAAGCAAATTATTTACGAGGAATTTTTTATATAGAAACTTATCATCCACTAATGTAACTTATAATTTAATAATATCTAAGAAAGACTTTTGAACTTACAGTTTTCAGTCAGATATTTACAAGATGAGCTGTCATATGCATGTATTTATTTTCATTCATACAATTGCTTTTAATTTAAAGATTGCCATTATAGATAGAGTTCTACTAGATAGAGTTCTAAAGTTCAAACTCTATCTTATGAGCTCTAGCCAATTTCAACCGCCGATGGAGCACCATGCCATATTACGGAAGAGGCTGTATCGACAGGCTAATCGAGGAGCCTACGTAGGCACAGCTACGTGGCTGCTGACCTGGGCATCAGCATTGCGAGAAGTTGTGCTGTGCAGTCCCCAGTCGTAGGCATTACGAGCCGAACATTCTACGGGCAAGCCTGTGGACATAGGCTTACCCGTAGAATATTGCAGCGCGTTGAAACAGGCCGATGAATGATACTTACAAACCATTTGCGGCTAGTCTCTAATTATAGGTACTGACGTTTTCGGTTATTTGCGAAAGTCAATCTTTCTAATAGTAAAAATATGCTATCAGCCCGAAATAACGTCAGAATAAGTACAATGGTATTACTTCGATTTACATGTAACATATTTCATTGACAAAGATTCAGGAATAGATTGAAAGTTTTTGGTCTTAGTACTGTTTATTGCTTTTTTAATGACTTTCTGCTAAGTTGTCTAATTGTTATAGAATTCGTTAATTAGGAGCTGTAATTTGATGTTTGCTTTCACGTTCTATTGACAAGGAACGTCAGTAAACTGTAACTAACCGGCAGCGACAATTGGTAATATAAATGAATGAATCTCAACTAATATATTTAACGAGAGCGTTTTACTGAATTAATCAAATAATATAGCTCTATGACTTGAATACGAGTTACAACTTTTTATTACGTTCGTTATAACACAAAGGTTAACAGAATTCCCATACAGGCACATGAGTTCAGTAACGAAGCTCGAGTTTCCCAGATAGACTTGTCATTGTCGATTGTGTTACGCATACGTTAAAACAATGTGCGCTGTTTTGCGATTTAATCATTTTGTGGTTTTAATGAGAATGCTGTTTAATGAAGCAGACAGGCGTGTCCAATGCGACTTAGTCAAAGGCGGCTAT
>DWEE01003416.1:0-10522 GCA_018245755.1 Parelbella macleannani
AACGCGGGTAGCACTACGAAGAGTAATTAATTAATTAAAATTAGCTCTTTGTTCTGAAGCGAACTAAAACCTTTATAATCTTAATGAAGATTCAATTTCTTTTTCATGTTGTACAAAGGTAAAGAAACAAACAGCTAATTTTAGTTTAACGAGTCGTCTTGGTGAGGAAATTTCACGATGGTTCACAGTAAAGTAGGATTATTAAAAATAAGGAATCCGGTATATGAAATCTTAGCTCACTTCTAACGGAATTATATGCTGGAATATTTAATATGTATATATAAATATACTTTTAGAAAGCACACAATGGATCATTCTCTTTTGGTTAAGGTTGAATCGTGAAATAAAAAGTGAAAGATTGCTTGATTAATAGATGTTAAATATCAACGTACAATAATAATCAGACGCCTTAGAAACATAATATTATGTCGATTGCTTGAAAACAACACATTTAGTCTGGCCGTAACAATGCGATTTTGACTATAGCCCAAGCTGAAACAAATTAATATTGTATTTTCTGCCAATAAACTTCCCGAGAAACTAGGGCGAAAAGTTAGTAAATCAGGGTGCTTCCCCGTAAAATATAGGAGCGACCCCCATAAAGTAAAGCTTAAATTTGTTCCAAAAAATGTGTATTTTTTTCGCAAATTTCGATGACGATGGTAAATTTACGCAGCACTACGTTTAAGTACTGCGAAGTCCCATATAATCTCTTTTGTAAGACCCCGATGCTGGGTTCATATTGTTGAAACTTTGTGTTTATTTCTGAATAACTTGAGTACACTCTTAATCTTAATTTTTATCCAAACGCGATGTGACAGAGTATATAAACATGACTGTTTTAAAATATTATCGGTAAGACTGTGTTAGGAGATTTATATTATAAAAATATATATGTAAATCATGTTTTATATTCAATGATTGTAAAGTTAGACGTTTTGAACAGCGTAACAGATTATGGTTTTAAACCTTCTCACTCTGAGAGGAGTCTTAAGGCCAACAGTGTAACGATAAAAACGGTTGTTGAAGATGATAGGTAGTTATTGGAAGGTATAGTTATAAATGGAAAGTAGTGGTAGACTGATCATTGAAAATGAAACAAAAGATAAGGCTTAAAACGTCAAGTAGATTAAATAAAGCCATTAATTAAAATGCATTCATCGAACTGGTAATTGATTATGATGAACGGCAGATATTTTAATGAAGATTAAAAATGTGAGCCCAGCGTAATGCAATCGATAATGTTAATTTTGTTTAAGGGTGCTAGGTCAAATTATGGTAAGGTCCCAAACCAATCAACGCATAGTGCCAATGTGTAAGGTTTATAGAAAGGGCCATTTCCCAAGTTTGCTCCATCAGCTTACAATGTTCTCATAATTTAATGGATACGTCTATTTCGTTTAACCTTTCCAAAACAAATTACGTAAGATTATAATAAGTTAACTGACATCACGTCTGTATTCCTCGAAGCGGTAGGCGGAGCACCCGAGCCGGGGCTGAAACCCAGGATATCTCGATCAGCAGCCCCGCTTGCAACCACTCGGAAACCTAAGATATTTGTGTTAGTCGCTAAATAATTTATTATAGAATTAATTATATTAGCGTTTATTGTAATACATTCTTGTTATAAAGGAAATCGCGGGCTCTTAAACTGTTATAGATAAGCATATAAACTCACATAAAAGTCTGTAGATATAAATGAAATATAGTGTTAAAGAAATATAGTGCACTTGTTGATGATCAGATTTTTTCTTCATATCATATAGTTTAATTAACGTAACAGAACATTACGCCTTTATTTCCCCGAAGTGGTAAGCAAAGGAGTGTAGTTCTCTTGCTTTTTACTTTAAGTTATATACTCGTATTGAGGAGGTTAATTATATATCCTATAATATATGACAGGATTAAGGGTGGAACAGACCTACGCGCGGTAAGGGCTGTATTAAGTAGAGGGGAAAACAATAAATATTGTTCTTTTTGCGAAGTTTTCCCATGCTGCTAATAAATTATGATTTCATAGTATCTATATAAAAACGTATACGCACAATATTGATATATTGTGTTTAATATTTAATGTTTTGCTTTTTGTATTCACCGATTAATAATTAATTAATTAAGTAGTTTTAGTTATAAGAATAGATATACTGTACATCGTACTTGGTTCTGTCTGCTTCCTTTATAAGCGACCTGGCGTGGTGATACAAATATTGATGTATCCTACAACTCTTTTTCAAAACGAAGACGACATATTTTATTTGCCTACAATAGCAAACTTTCTAACTTTTGTTTTAGAGTCTTCTGAGATTACGCTTGTTTAAAATGAACTTTCTATTAACATTGACTGAATCTCGCGTGGAGTGTATCGTTACATCGTTTGTTACTTACTACTTTATTCACGATTTCTTTACTTCTTATAGTAAAGTTTGAAAATAAATTAACAAACAGTTCTATGATGTAAGCCGCTCGACATTCAAATCCATCCGTTGAGGGTTTCCTAGGGTTTGACTAAGTTGCAATGTACGTATGCGATCTAACTAGGTATAGCTATTAACAGTCACAGAATGTTACCAGGTGAAACGTGGAAGTGTATGAACATACTACGCCTACCTCTGTATGGTGCACGAGAATGATTTTATGTTATGAAACGCTAAACAGTTAATTAGAGATCCTTGTTAATTTTTAATCGTACTGAAGCATATAATTCATTTTGTTAACAACACATTAAGTAGCTTTGTTAAACAGTGACACTGGTGATTTAAATTTCAGCTTCTCGTTCTGGCCTATGTGCAGCAGTGGAACGGTAGAGGCTGACGTAATAATGATGATGATGCCAAAGGTATGCGTTTCGAATTATGGTACGAACTGGTATTTTCTTGTATTTCTAAATATCGCTTCTAGAAATGGGAACCATCGCGAATAAACCCATATTCCAACAGTGCAATGACAAATGGGCCGATTATTATTTAACCTTGTAACGTCTTGTCATGCTTTCAGTTTTTGTAACGTTTTCTAATTCGTTATAAGTCTACCAACTTGCAGACTTCGTAAATATTTGCTATTTTTTTGTATAAGTGAACCGATCTTTGCCACATTTTACTACTTTATTATATTTTTAAGGATAACTGTTATTATAATTTTTAAGGATAACTATAGTAGGTAGGTATACTAAAATATAATTTTTAAGGATTAGGAGGTATTAATTTAAAAAAATAGACTAATTATATTGTCTTTAATACTTCCACAAACACTTATATTTTGAATAGTTTTATCAAAGTGTAAGGAAACCGAATAAAAGTATTCCAAAGTAGACTAATATGGAACGTCGCACAGTCCTTATTGAGTTAACAAGTGTCATACGAACTCGAACAAACTTGGGTCCCGCAGCGCAGTCCCGGGATGAATATGCGTTGATTGTGCATACGATGGATCCCCAACTATTATGTCATGACAAGTTTGTGGTCTACGTTAACGTGGTTCTGTATGTTTTTTAACGTTAATATTGTCAACGCTTGTAATAATCAAAGCAACAATCATAAAGTTCAGGTAATAGAAATTTAAAAACACGTCGTTAGTTACTCGTACAATACAAATTCCGTTCAAATGCTTTATTCTAAGTGTTTATCAGTTATCAGTGATGCGTTATCAATCGTATTTGTAAATGTTACTGATTCATTGTAGAACGTTCAATATCCTTACTGCAATGAACTCTGATAGATTTTAGGTTTGACTATCCCGTACAATGTAAATTATGATTGTCATAGCCATGAAATCTAAAGTTTCGACATGATCCGACGATAATCTCGGGGACTTCGCACTCAATAAGCGATTCCGAATTCTGAACCGGACTGAATCGGCGTTGACCTTTACCGAATGGCAGTTTTGGGGAAATCTATTGCTCTCTTGGAGCCCACAACTAATTTAATCAGGATAATATAAGTATAGCTGTTGAATAGCGAAGTTTCGGGAAGCGCCTGAACGATTGTTTATGGAGTTATTGATTTTCTACAAAAATTGAGTTAACTGAGTTTGAGCGGTGTTGGCTTTTAAGAAGTCGGGGATAAAGTTATATGAGATAAAGATTAAGGTTGATGTTAGGTGTTCTGAAGCGAAAAGGTTTTTGAATAAAGTTTAAAATATTAGGCGGATGGGACAGAATGGAATTAGGAGGCAAATAATGAATTCAGTTAATAATCATATAATCATATTTAATCACATGAATGATTATAATTAAGACCGACACTTATATCACAAAAAAGTAAGCTAACTTGTACTCGTCAATATTAGAATAATACCGAAGTCGAAGAAATCATCAAAATCGGCGTGCGTTAAATGTAGGAAAAGCACGCGTGATCTTAAGATTATAGATATTTGCTCTCGGCGAGATGATAAATATAATAAGATACCGGTAACGGTCAAAAATATGTGAGCTCCTTATAACTGTTTCTTATTTCCATACCTGGAATAATACAGATTATTCCGTTTAATTTGGTGTTTATTAACGATTCTGCCGATCCCTAAAAAGACCGAACTCGATATCCATATTTACGGAACACAAGGGGAGCCTGATTCCAACAGAGAAACTTCTCGATTTAATTTATAAACTTGTTTGCTTCAAGTCTTATCGAGTGTAGGGAGTTTCAAGAAGTCGTACGAAATTTGAGACCTTTGTTCCATCGTGAGCTGACAAGCGGTAGACGGGAACGATATATGAGACACAAATTGAAAGTTCAGATCACGAGAATTTTCTGTTCAACTAAGCGAGCTTACATCTTGTAGGACAATTGTCATTGTTTTCTACAAGCGAAAACGAGTAGAAGAAAGGTTGCTTTTTTAGTATTAAAATGTTCCTGTGAACTAGTAGAAATGTAAAGAGTAGTCGATGATAATGATGATGAAAATGGTATTTTATAGAAACAAATTTAAAAAAAAATTGTCTGAGCAAGTTTGAAAAACAATTAGGATTTAGCACTTAGAAGGTAAAAAGTTGATAATCTTCCAATTAGTACATACAAGCTGTAAATCCATGAATGTGTCAGATATAGAACTTAATGTGGCACTATAATCTAATAAAGTCTCGCGTAACTACTATTTAGCAGCTACTTAGCAATTTGTTCAGGTTAAGTTATTTCATCTTCCTAAAAAAAGTTACAATTGTTAATATACTTTAGTGTTTTACCGCTCAAAACAATATTTCCTTTTAACATCTATTTCTAACTACTACGTCTCTGGATATATGTATATAGCCATTTATTTTAGGCAAATATTTCACAGACTTTAGCACACAGCGCACTTTACCAATTCATAAACAACACTTGTTTAAATAGCAAAAGGTCCAACTTTATTCCTCTTTAGGTTTATAATCTATTAAGGTTAAGAGTCTACAGACTGCTATTTGCCATTTAAAGTATGCCCATGTTATCAGCGTCATAGCTATAATTTAGGTAGGTCAATTTCTTCTGCTTTCATTTTAACATGACTGTTGTGTTTGACACAAATATTTTACAATTAAATCATATTGTGTTTCCATTTCTGCATATACGTATATTTATGACTGTACTAAATAATCTGCTCCGTACGTTTAGTAGCTTTTCGTACACAGTGAAGTAGATACATAAAGATGGCACTGTGCTCTGGAAAGAGTTTGATATTGGAAATAATCTTCGCGAGATTTGTTCTTAGAAAGTTTTGATTTTGTATGGGCTTGTTAGGATATATTCGCGTGGCAATTCGTGTTCATTGAGTTCGTCATTTGATGTGGAATGTGATATTCCTTTGTGGGTTTCTTTGATATCTTCGGTCAAAGGATGATTCTTAACGCATCGCTTGTTGGTTGGCTTTCTTCTCATGATTCGTCAATTGTATGTGTGAACTGTACGATTTCTGTTTATTGAAGAATGTTTAAGACTCTATTTGAATGGGTTAACTTTATTCAGTTTTGACTTATGACTGACTGTTCGTTGATGACTAGTGGTGGATGCACGCTAGACAGCTGCTGACCAAGTGGCCTTGGGTTCAACTTCTGTGTCGGACAAAGTATAGTTGTTGAGTTTTTCTAATTTGAAAATCCCATAGCAGCACGGCGTCTATATTTGTCACAATTGTATGGCAACTAAATCAACTCCTATTCCATTAATGAGACGACATTACCATGTTGCCAGGTAAGTGGTGAATACAGAAATATCCGCGTGATGTTATGTTGACCTATGATATAGAAATAAATGATGTACAACATGTAATCTTTCAATTTATTGAACTGCAAATATGTTACCTATGTACATCATTCTCGTATATAGAATTGTACGTTATTATAAGGACTTTATAATTTTATTATTGTGATCAATCTCGAAGTAAGAAAATAAATAAAGTTGTCTTAAAGTAATCAGGCAGACGTAGTTGCTGTCAATCGTTTACAATGGATTTGGACTAGAATTTCTGGTACTTGATGCGACCGACCTTCAGTAATTAAATAATTTACAAAACGTGAGTGCTTATAGACATGCTTAAATATGTATCTCCCGAAAAATATGCGTAAGTTAAACTGATACGTATGTAATCATATGTTATAAAAAAATAATATCTTGGGAAATATATTGAAAAAAAAAAAACTAAATAGAGCACAGTGTACAGAAGCCATGAAGTGACAATTCAACAAAATACCTCAGCTTGTACAAGAAATCCCTAAGCGATCCCAAAATTTCCTCTTCAAAGGCAAACTTCTCAGAATTTTGACAAACTAACCACCTATAAAAGGAATGATCGATCAGAGAGACAAAATTATTCAGTGAGTAGTTTTGACAAAACTTTCCCCTAACCGTACTGAAACGTTTCTGTTTAGAATCAAGTGTAAATTCAAAATCCCTTAAGCTCTGATACAAATTTACCAAATCAGTTCAAACCCAAAATGACTAAAATAACCTTTATGTATATGAGCGTTAAGATTAAGGAAATGGAAAATATGGCTGTTACGGAGTAAATGTAAGCGAATCCGATAGAAACTTTATTGGAGAGCGACAATTGTCCAACTAGGTTTCGCCCACTAAGGATCTTGTCCCACACGAAACGAATACCGGGCTCCTCAAAACAGTAATTTTGAAGATTTAAATCTATTTCTGGTATACACAACATTTTTATTGTTATGAAAATGTATTACCAAGTAAAGGAATTTAATGATTGTCAAATTGTATTTGGAGACATGACAGTTTCTGATCATTTTATCTTCATTCACAAGTTCTTTAAGGTAAATTGATAGTATTGAAGCTGAACAAAAGTATTGCTTTGTTTAGGTCTAACTATCATGGTTCTATCGTATGTCTGATGGCATCTTTTGTTTTTCTAAATTATATATGAATGATAATAATATGGAGCAGGTTATTACTAAACGCCTATTTACTTTGTAGCTTACAGTTATCTGTTATCAGTGGAACCAGTTTGTAATTGTGGAGATCAAAGTTGGGATCGCTTAGCGACTTTGAGTTGGATGTAACATTTTAATCTGGATTCCGGATTCGCCGGCGATGTTTAGAATTGAGATTTGTATAGAAAGTATTTATCTTCACTTTGATAAATTTGTATGAATTTTGATCTTCAATTTTTGTACTTTGTAATTTTACCGATTTTCCTTTTTCACGTATTTCATAAGGAAAACTTTATATTTAAAGTTGAGGGTGATAATGTTTGAATTTCTTTGTTTTTATTGATTTTTCTGCAACTCTATCTCTTTCCAAGATTCAACTAGGAAAGCTAATTATATATATATTACACATTGTAACTGTAGTAGAAGGGATAGATAAAACTTACGTTAGTTCAGATAAGTATTTATTACAGACAACTTGACTTCATTTGACTTCGATGTTACAGATTGGATATAAAAACCTAATGGAAGTCAATAAATTTACCTAATCGGCCATTTTTGCTACGGTTTTTATTTTCATTATCAACCAACCAATCACCTTCTTGTTTTTTTCTTCTTAATCATTAATTATTTTCTTCTTTATCTTTTCCATTCGTTTATCTTTCTACTTATGGAATATTGCATGTAACAACCCATTTTATGTAATACAGTAAGCAACTAACTCGTACTAAGCACACTTGGAAATACATTCATATACAGTCCATTAAGCTCAAAGATATGGAGGCGATAAACAACAGTATTACCAGAAATGAACTGAACTCATAAACCTTAATGTAAACTCGATTTCAAAACGCATAATTCCGTAGTTTCCGTTCAACAGGTCCAACGAGTATAACAGACGTAGGATAAAAGGATTTGAAGAAAACATCAGTGGTCTTGTGCTCAGGTAAATGGGATTCCATTGAAAGTATTTCAATTTGAACAACCCTAAATACCGAAGTACAGAAATGCCGACGTGAATTTGCCAAGTTAAATCAACATCTAAAGATTCGCTATGGTTTAAGGGATTTAAGATTACAAAAACAATAAAGAGGCTTTATAAAAATTCACTGCAACTTTATCCTTTTTAGCTTTCGAAGCGTTTCTTTAAGGTAGCTGAAGCACTGGTGCGTCTAAAGCTAAGCTTATCCGTGGCAGAGCTTTACACGAAGCGATCACATCGGAATTAAAGCCGGTAAATGCACATAGTCGTAACAAAATGTTTACTATTCGCCTGAAAAACCAACCACTTTAGTTTAGTTTAGATTTATAATTCGAGGTGCGAATATCTATTTTAAGCCTTGAAATCGGTAGGATTTTCGTTCATTTTGATGTTAAAAAGTGTCGTTGGTAAACGGAGCCATAGAAGATTAAATTAGACGAGGTTACTTATCTAAGACTGCCTGTGCCTTGTCGAGAAAATTAAATCAACCCAGTATGGACATAATTTTGAAGGAACTTTAATTACGGCGACTTTATATTACAAAACAAGTGACATGAAAGTAATATCAATTCGCAGAACACGATATTAGCTCTCAGTTTCTAGATTTTATACAGTTATTTTATTTTTAGGGATTTTTTTTTATAAAATAAGCAGTATTATTAAGATGTAGTTTCGTTCTGTTTATATGCGAGTATTCTTTGTCATCCAAAACATAAGTCCTGAGTAGATACGTATAAGCTGTGGGTTTTGCGGTCGGAACAAAATTCTCGGCGACGACGACACCATTACATTTTATTCTTAACCGTTGAAAACACTTGGGTCGGTATCTATTACGGTGACTATGACATAGAACTTGTAGTGCGAAAGTAAATCAAGCTCTACGTCAAAGCTAACGTATCTAATACTCGCATGACAATTGTTTTATATAATATTGTTTGTAATCAATATTTTTTTAATTTAATAGCTTATAAATTTATAATTATTATTTATTTAATATTTTGTTCTCATTGCTTTTAGTCATACATATTTTTTTGTTCATAAATAATTAAACATATCATTAATGGCTATAATGATGTTAATTCTTATGGATCCAGTAAAAAAATATGACCATGTATTGTTTGTTTTCAGTTAACCCACCTGTGGATGTAGGAAGT
Organism: Parelbella macleannani; assembly: GCA_018245755.1. NCBI lineage: Eukaryota > Metazoa > Arthropoda > Insecta > Lepidoptera > Hesperiidae > Parelbella > Parelbella macleannani. Next base: position 9,488 of record DWEE01003416.1, read on the forward strand.
TCGTTAGATGTAAGTTCATAAAAACAATTCCACAGCGAAAGTACATTCGCTCCTTGGTTACGCGTGTAAATAATTAACTCCGATAGAAACTATTTAACGATTTAAACGAACGAAAATACTCAGAAATTACAAATACGCATTCTTTGTAAATATCAATTCTGTATCGAAATTATTGCATTAAACAGTAGTTACCCAGAACTCAAGTTAAACAACCGTTAAGTGATTACTCGAGCGAGCAAACGAGTGACAAATGTTGTTTTTAACAATGCAAAAACGAACAACCCATAGTGGAATTGTGATAATTTATATTTTGATAGCTTTCCACTCAATTTGTCCAGTTATTTACGATTGTGTAGTGCGTTTAACTCGTGGGTTCAATCAATGAGCGAAAGGTTCGCTTTACGCGTGCTCCAATGGGTCTTTCAGAGAGATTTTCAACTTGTTTTTCAAATTCATTACTGGTTGTTGTGTTAACAGTAGTTTAACCAACCTGTTTTAGGAATATGTGTTCATTAATACTTACTATATTTGGTCACGACGATTGCTTGGCTGTGTTTTTGTTAGATCTAACAAGTGGCCATTTGCAGGTCGCATTTACAGGCTTGTACTGTGTAGTACATGTTTACGGCAAAAACTGTCCATGTGGCCAAAAGATGACAGAATTGCAAAGCGCGATAGAAATATTAACGAGAACAGAATGAAATAAGGAAGAAAGAGAAACAATGTTTATTCTACTTGTCATTATGCACTGTGGTAAAATACATAATAAAAGAAACGGAAGAGTAATTTTATCAAATGGTAAATTTGGCTCAGCAAAAGACATCCATAATATAATATCAATACCAATTGGTGCAGTAATTTAGTTAATTGTATAATCACCAGGGTCAGCTAAAATACGCAAGTAAAAGCAATAAATGTCAAAAAAATTCGTCGTCATCGTCAGCCTACTCCCGTTCACTGCTGGACATAGGTCTCTTCAATGGCACGCCATTGAACTCGATCTTCAGCTCTTCGCATCCAATCACTGCCATCCAC
>DWEE01003417.1:0-10522 GCA_018245755.1 Parelbella macleannani
AAAGGTATATACCATTAATTTTATAATTCTTTTAAGTATTTTTTAAACTGGCTGATTATAAATCAGTACCTATATCTCCGAAATCGGCGTGCGTGTACGAAGAAAGTTATGAATAGACTTGAATCAAGTCATAGGACAGAAATATTTGTGACTCGTTGCTTTCTGCGTACCTTGTAATGAACTAGATGTAACTATGATGATAATAATAATAATAATGGACTTCCCCTTTTTATGTTTAAGTAATAAAATATGGCTATTTCGTATATATCTTTCTATACTTTAGTATCGAATATATGCAGCAGTGACATAAACATTACTCGGATTATTTGGTCCGGCGCTATCGACGACGATTTATGATAATTATAGTTTATCGTAGCCAGGGTTCTTCACCCCTGTTTAAACACTCGACACGTGTGTCAAGTCGCTGATTGTTTCCGATCAATTCAAATTCTCCGATTTATAATGGGCATTTAACACGTGATGTAATGTTGGTTATGACAGACTTACATGTCACTTGTTATATGAAACTGTCTTTAACCACCAGTCGTTCTGCCCGAATAGCTTTACATAGTTTGGTTGTGTTCTAGTATGTGTAAAATCTTAAAGGAAAGTAATTTTTTGAAATTAAAAAATGTTTCCCGGTGCCGAGGAAGACTAAACGCATTTATCTTGATCAAGTAGGTCTAGTTCTGAGGGATTAGAAAGTCACAAGTCTTCAAAACCGGCGTGCATGAAGTGAATAATGAATGTAAAAGAAGTACCACAGGTCTGAAACGATATATAATGTATATATTATTTGGCATATGTCACCAACATCATCATCAGCCTACTTCCGTCCACTGCTGGACATAGACCTATCTAATAGCACGCCACTGAGCTCGATCTTCACCTCTTCGTATCCAACGAGAGCCAGCCACTTTGTGAATATCGTCTCTCCACCTAGCCGGTGAGCGTCCCACGCTACTTTTGCCAAATTTGGCATATATACAAAATAATTATGGAAACATTTAAAGATTAAACTAATTTCTTACATCGTTAATTGTACAATCAAGTAATGAACAATGTATACGTAAATTGGAAAAGGGTAGGTATGTAGGTTGACAATTATTGGCACAATTATGATTATCTAAAAACGATATTTTTAAATAACGAAATAAAACCTGAACATTTTAGTTTAGTAAAGTACCTATGGCCTGTTGGCTGACCGTGTTGGGACTGCATTGCTTGTGCAATTACTTAAGTTAGGTTTCAAGCCGCAGACGGCTATTATGCACAGTTCATTTATACATATATTCATTTATCGATAGCACTCGCATTCACTCTATCAAAATGATTGATTACCGCAACATTTGCATACTTTGAAGCTTTATCATTAACGCATTGATTAATAATATCATATATTATGTATGTCTGTAACATATCGTTAAATGTATTCAGTTGAATCGAGGGACTGGTTGAACTAGTTTAATTTCATATACAGTTTCCGAGTTACGTTTCATTTTTAGTTAAACGTGATGTCAAATAATTACAAAAAATTAAATGCCATCTTTATCATTAACTCTTTATCGTTTCAGTTGGACGCGTGTCTTCTCTGAAGGTAAACCTATAGCCTGCCACGTTGGGCCAGAGCGAATTGGTAGACTTCATACTCTTTCTAGAACGTTTTAAAGACGTCTATTGTGTGTGGGTTTCTCATCATCAGCCATATGTAGACCAACATGTTAGTGTTATTGTTAAGTAAACTATTTAATCGTAATATAGAATATTATTTGTGTTTTTTATGTTATTATACAGGTAACTAATAGTAGGAAATTCCATTGTCCTAAGTTTCACCACTTATTCCGACGAGCAAAAAGGTATCCATTAGCCGAGAGTCCATTGTACAAATCTTGGCACGTTATACATTTATGCACGTCTAGATGATTAAATATTATTTGCTTTGACGGTGAAGAAAAACATCACGAGGAAGTCTACATTGTTTAGACTTCTCCATAATGTTGCCTCTGGCCTCTGCAGTTTGCCAATCGCATTTGGCAAACGCGGCAGACTGCGGTCGTAACTTTCTTTATCTAACAATAAGGGAAACCGAACTAATGTCAAACAGAGGAAAGATGGAAGGATTGATGATGATGATGACAATGACCCATTTATATTGGTAATCATTATTTTTTAAAATATTGTGCTTTCTGTTTCAGCCATAGATCATTTGAAGTAGAATACCTTTGTCTATGGTTATAATGTTCAATTACATTTATATTTACCCTATATTCGTCACAATACGGCGTGTCTTACAACTAATAAACAAGAAAGCTGTAATTCGACAAATTTTGAATTATCTGTTAACTTTTTAGCTTTAAAGTAACATCTAATTTCCGTATTTAACGTTATAATTGCACATTAACTATAACTTACAAAGTTTTAGTTTGTGATGTATGCAAATTTGGCGGGATGCCAGCGTCCATGCGACGTGAAATTCGCAAACTGATGTTGCATTGTAGTGAAATATCATAATTGCATTAATCTATGGTAATCTGCACATAAGGTTTTTTTTCTAATAGATATCATACGAAGTCAACCTTGAGGACGATTTTAGCCACAGATATAACAAAGAGAACGCGTTGTGAATAGACTCGACTAAGCCGCGCGCCTTCGGGAACGTGCATTGATTTGTTAATTTGATTGTTGTAGAGTGAAGTGTTTTATATATTCAATAACATTATGAAAAGATGATAGCTCACATTCCGTTCGCGATTCGATGAATCAGTCGAACGATGCCACAAAAGGGACGTTTTTAACGATTCATTGTAACAATCATAGTATTTCAATGCTTACGACTGTTGTGGCAGGTACTAATAACTGTCGGTGCGCGTGGACTGCGCGAGCGCATAGTGTCAGCGCTGCAATGAATGCGACCGAATGATTCAGAGGAGTGTGACGTCATCAAAAAGGCGCGTCCGCCGCTCCTACAACGTTCCATCATTTCATTATACGCACAAAAATGTTCTTTACTTCTCTCTAGAGTCTAGCCCTTTTGTAAATAATTGGCTGCAAATTCTAATAGACGTGTTAATGATTATATTGAACGATGTGCCCAGTAGCGCAATCTATCGCGTTGAGGGCGCACCAACGGTGAATCCTTGATTGCTGATATGTGTAATAATTGCAAAACGTATCAAAAGCGAGATTTCCTAAAACCTCGAACGTAATTCACAGGAGCGATAACAGTGTTAATGAGAACTGACCTTTCCACATCCGACCCAGATATTAATTATGATAAATTTTTACCTTACCTACTGATGATTTTGCTTGTTATTATGGCGAATTTATTGCTCAAGGTTGACTGTTTAACTGACATATTGATTAATTTTCAAAAATTGTCTAATTATAATCGGTTCCTAGCGGCTGGATAAAGAAATAATTTAGTCAACACAGCACCGTCGTATCTAATTCTCTTCATTATAACATTCTTAGAGTCGTACAATACGTAGAAATTTCGATATGTATGTATTCAAAACTCTTCCATCTTCTTTGTATGGACTCTATATAACCATAATTGACTATAAATATAATTGACTGGCCCGTTAATCTAGTGGTTACTGAACTTGACAGCACAAATATATGTATATTCTGGGTCGGGGTGTACACAAAAAAAATTACATGTATTACATACACATGTATCTATGTAGTTTATCAACCGTTTGGTTACCATAAAACAAGCTCTTGAGGTTTAGTTTGGGGTCAAGTGATCGAGTATGGACGTTTCCCAAGATATAATTATTATTGTTTATTTATCATTATAATCCGTTATGCACTGTATAAAGTTCATATTAGAGCTTTAAACTCTTGATCCGTATCGTAAACTTATTATTCGTGTGGTCGCACGTGGCCATTGGCTCGCATCACTGGGCGACGCGCCAGCTTTGTGCGACAAGGGTTTTATTACATACTAGCTTGTGATCCGCGACTTCAACGGACTTTATTGCTATGAAAAGTACGAAGAAAATTTCACACAAGAAAACCAGTAGCTGATTTTTTGAAAATATAAATTCTTCATTTGTAAAATACGAATGTTATTCGAACTCCCAATTCGTAAATCGAACATGGTAGGACTCATTTGGCATTAATGTTAAAATTTAAGTCGTTTTAATGATAATCATTTAAATAACCTTTATGTACGAATGTATCCCACTAACTTATTCCCTGTAACGAACTCTTACTCGGATTTCAGGGTATAGAATATGTAGTAGGTATATATTTGTGTTACCCACAGTGTGAGCATTGACCATTTCTTTCACTCTTATTGCGCTTGAAAAGGATGCTACTTGTTTGTATTCCTTGAGGAGATGTATCGGCAATACCCAATTGAATGGGTAGACGTAGACGGCGACGCCTCGGCTGCTCGGCCATAGGGCTGAGCAATCATAGTAAAGGAGTAACAGTAAGTAATTGAGCATTGTCTAGTCTTAATTGTAAGTGTTGCCATCAGCAACACGTTGTGGCCAATAACATGATTTAGAAAATATTTTAGATAATTTTTTACCTTCTAAGTAATAGAGCTACTACACATGTGTTTTAAAATAACATTAGTCATTGCTATATATTCGAAAGTTGCAGTGCTGAAACCTCATAAGGTGGCCTGTCTTATGTATGAAGAGGACTATTGAAAAAGTCTAACTTATAATATAACCTACTGTTCCTTTTACTCTGTTATTGTTTCCCGCCATCCACCGCACGGTTGCACCCCACGTTCCGCACAAAAGAAAGTAAAAGTTTCGCTTTGTCTCGCTGTAATTTATAGACGATAAATCTGGGGAATAGTTTACTTTTACAACAGTTCCTATAAAAAGAGGCTAAAGGTATTATCCCCTTTACAAACCCTATTAAGGGATATATATTGATAAATTATCCTCATTGGTATTATAGCGTGACGATATAGCAATACGTAAGTAGGTATACTTATTAATAATAAATTCGTATTGTACAAAATTCTTTTATTTTGGACTTTGCTATAATATTATCACGTATCAAGAATGGAAATTGGATATACTTAGGTGCTGTTATGTATGTATATAGTTTCTTACAAATATTGCTTTGTTGTGATTAAACAGAAATAAAATGGACGGAGATTCAAATGAATAACATTTTAGAAACAAACAGGAACCAACGAAAGTAGGTAATAGTACAAAGGCATTTTTAGGGAAAATAAGCTTTTGTACAAAGAGCACATACCTGAATATAAACTGACGACCTGAACAAAATAACGTGAATTGTCTTTAATTGCAATGGTGCTGGACTGGTCCCAATGATCCCAACTATAGAAGATCTGTGATCAAAACGCCAAAACGCCGTCGGATGTGTTTTATAAATATCTATCATTTTTTATTACTTAGATTTTTATCTCATTTATATTTCTTACAGGTTTATGGTTTGCACGTAGAAAATAACGCGTAATAATTTTTTTTTCGCTATCAAAATGAGTAGCGCAAACATATTCACCCTCTTTGATCAGAGATCGAGCTACGTGGGGTTGTACATCACCCTCGCAGCAAAAGTAAAACTCATTGATGTTTAATATAATATGTCAAGACACTGTGATCTGTCAAAATAAAGACTAGAAATAAAAGAATATTAGAAACCTATATTAACAGAAAATGTAACTAAGACACACGACTTTATTCAGAAAAGCGACCGAAGATTTCGAGTTATTTATTTCGGTAGGATCATTTGTCAACTGTCACCTGTATGACAAAGTTTGGTGTTGGCTGTCCTAAGACTTGAACTAGGTGATCACACGTGTCATCGCGCGATGTTATGTCACCGAAAATATAATCCTTCTATGTCATTGTCCTGTTATAAATAGCAGGAATAAACAAATTGCTCAGAGTGATTCACGTTATGACTTAAAGAAGTTCTTTCAGGGTACATATTAATATTGATCAATTGATCAGCTGTTTATTATATATACTACAGCCTGAATCGTTCTCAGTCTGAGAGGAGACAAATTTCCGAATGTATAACAACATGGAATAATGGAACGAGTGGTTGATGATGATGAATGTTACCACTTATTTTAATTATTTGTATACATACCTTTTTCCGCTATTCAATAATAATGAGCGATGGCGCTCATTGGGGGAGGCCTATGTCCAACAGTGGACTGAGATAGGCTGTTGGTTCTAATGATGATGATGACATACAATATTGAATTTTATATAACACACCGAATCATGCGCTAGATAATATTTTCGGAAATGTAAATAAAACAGTAAAGAGCATAAAAACGCTGAACAATATTGCACGGTCTGGATGTGATGGGTGTTCACGAGTTCGTAGGGCGAAGTTGGCGAGCTCCTAATAGAGCTTAGACAGATTTGAGTGAGGGGCCCACCCTTGCTCCCTCTCTCCCTAGAACTAAAGACATGGTATTAAATCAATATAGGTGCACAGTACAACAAACAGATATCAAGATTTAAAATATACGATAATGAAAATGATACAGCTGAAAAAATATACCGCTATGCGACAAAACTTACATACCTATATGTCAAAAACCTTTTTTTACGGAAACGGCTTTGAAACTTTGAATTCAATAGATATTATTATATTGAACTATTGAATTATAATAGTCATAAGTCTTTAATACACACAGTATAGTCATAATACACACAGAATAATTAAGATTTCAAACATTCAAAGTCGTTGTCTGAAAAATACGTTTTTTGAAATATTAGATACAGTGTTCTCGCAATTGAGTGATGTATCAACAAACATTATAAAGTTAAACTGAAATAGAAATACAAAGAATAATAAGTGTAGTAAACAAATAATTATTTTCCTTTGCCTTTTAATATCGATGTTTATGGGAATTTATAAAATAAATCACCAGCAAGAAAACACATTGTAATTCTACTAGTACACGACTAATACTAGAGTTATACGCTAATGTCTGTCCGCGAGTTCAACACCAATTGAAAACTTATATGTATGCAGTATTATAGTCATTTTTCCCATACTAGTTCATCAACACACAATAGCGACTACTTTGTCTCTTTGCCTATTATAGTATTGAAATAAAATGATATTTAATAGATCGTTTTGTGCTAAAACCATTTTTGTCGATTCTTACACTGACTTGTCCTTAATGTTACTGATTTGCCACTAGCTGAAAACATCTAAGCTTGCTACTGTTTTAGCGAAATAATATGGTGTTTTTTTGGTTTGACAGTGATCAGTGTGCGCCGAATATAAGTATTTACAGAATTGACATGTCTTTTCTACAATCATTAGGCTCGTTATACACGCACGTCTTTTTCGGAGACTACGCCACAGCAGTACAGTAGACTTATCTTTCTTGACTTACTTAATAAGATACTGTCACTTAAACAAACTTGAGATTTAATTAGAAGTTTTTAATCATTAGATTGCTATTGCGAATCTATACCTACAGCAGATAATATTGCGAAGTTGATAAATTAGTCGCTGACACATTAAACATGATATTTTATTGCTAAGATATTAAGCGAAATAGTTAATTAACTCCCAAAATGAATTCTTTGGGCTAATGTTATAATTTCCCATTGGAATATGAAATATGTATTGTAGGAGGAGACAGAATACTCATTACTCATAACGGCCAACGATTATAATTAAACTTACTGAAATAAATATGATCAAAGTTATGACCTGGTATCCAACAGATTAGACAAATGGAACACCGGCGGCTCGATGCACATCACGGTAAAAGTCACGGAAACTAGGTATGTATAAACGGTAGAATATATCGCTCCGGGTTTTAGTTAGAAGGGATACATCTGTATGTGAGCTTTCCTTAACCCGGGACCATGAGGTGTAAATAACATACGAATTATTGAGTACATTACTTTGATATGCGTGTTAAATAATAATAGAAAAATTGTTGTCAGGTTAAAATGTTACAATTATTGATGTCGAATAACATTTGGTTACAAGATTTGCTGTCTCGTTGGTTGAATTGTTGTAAGCGGGACGGCTGAGAAAGATGTCTTGGGTACGATCCTCGTTGCCGGGTAAAGTATAGTTGGGTTTTTCTAACTGGAAATTCCCAGTAGTAGCTATTCCTTGAGACCTAACAAACAAGCAACCAAATATACTAATGCAGTCAGTGAAATGTTCAAATTGTGATATTATCTTGATAAACAAGGTGTAATTTCAGTAAGGTATCAGTAGATGATATTAATAAGCGGCTTTATAAGATGTCAGTGGTAAGCTCCAGCGTTGCGTCGCGTTAGCGCACCGATTAGCGTTGTCCGACCACCGCACTTACGTAACACTGCTGCAGGCCTTGGCCTTGCTTGCCGCTCTACTATCATGCTGCCAATTATTCGTAGCTATATTGCTTCCAGATAAATTACATTTTTATTTAATTAATTAATCCACAAACATACAGTTTGTTACACGATACGATTGCAGTGTCAATCATTACGTCAGGACCATCTCGACCAAATAGGACACTGGTTGAGGGGGACCGCCTGACACTGGCATGCGTGTTTGAAGAAAGTGATCGAAGGACAAGAAGATCGGCAGGTCCTTAAGGACAGAGGTATTGGCACGCAGTGGGGCACAGATAATGTACATTATAATATTTATTTGCTTATGGACATTGCACATACTAGACAATCACTAAATTGCAAAGGGCAGTTTTAAAGTTGAGCGCAGTAAACTGTAATAACCCGTTAACGTTTTGCATAACAAGACAAGGTGGGTCTAAATTGACAAAGACATGCTAGCCTGGGGCCGGCCGTCCGGATTATAAGCAAGCATTAATTATTTATTATGTAAGTATTTATATTAAACATGGTATATAACTCTGTGTTATGTTATAAATACCAGTTTCCTGTTTGTTTACTATTCATATATTTGTTTTGATTTTATTTAGAGGCGCTGGGCAAATCCCCGTGTATTTAAAAGTAAAACACGTATGTAAGCAGTGATGACGTAGTGATTTAGAATTTGGTTTCCATTACAAGGATTCTGGATTAAATTCCTGTAACGGAAGAGAAGGGACCTGTAACATATTTTGCATTTATACAATGTGGTAGGCCTTAATACTTTTCATTACGTAAGGAGACCTGTATCCAACAGTGAAACAATAAACGGGTGATTGTGATTAAAAATTTCTTCTTAAAAGTCATAAGAGATCGTTTATATTTAATTTTCAGTCTAGCGCTCAACAAAATTTTATAGAGACCGTTAATATATCAGTTGGTAATGGCGAATTCAGCGTCCATCAAAGATTTGCATCAACGTAACCTTGCTCACTTAACCTTGAGAGGTTCTCAACGAGCCGAAATCATATACATACATATAAGAATCTGTATGGCTGCCGTAAATGAATCATAAGCACTATTTCCAATATATTACATTTTTCCATTTTGGAAAACCATTCGCCATCAGACAAACAACCGTTTCACGCAGCAAGCAATTTAAGTAGGAGAAACTGAACATCGCATGAAAGGGGTGCACATTTTAATAAATAGGTACTGTATGTACTTTTTAGTATGTAAAAGGGCGTTACACACTGTTAGTGCAAATAATGGAGCAAATGACAGTAATATGAATCAGTATTTAGCTTGGTACGCGATGTACGCGCTCATTAGGGAAGGCCTATGTCCTGCAATAGACTGAATTAGGCTGATGAAGGTGGTGATGATGATAAAGCTTATGTTGCTGATGATGTTGAATATTATTATTGTTATATCGTTAGGCGAAGTTCCGTACGACACAAGCAGAGAGCATTGACTCCCGAATATCTTTACTCGTACCGACCTGACGTCCTTCCTCTTATTAGATTATTAGAAAAACCCATTTGTATATAGGTATTTTGACGTAAGCAATATAACGCAACAATTTAATTATTTCCCGGCAGCACGGAAGCATTTAATTATTTCTTTTAATTAATGCTCTATAGCAGTAATGTCAGCTAAGATGAGTTTTTAAAATGTTATTCAGAGAGAAAAGATCGTACGCACAGCACGCACTATTTCGGGGAGGTAACATCAGTATGTTCGCGATGCGAAATTTCAAGCGTCCTAGACCCTTCGTTTATTCGAGCCTAAAGCTTTTGTCCTACGAAATTCGAGTGAGAGGAAAAAGGGAGGTGAACCGTTCTATGCAAAAAAGATTGCGTTAGTTGTGGGGCGACCGGGAACTTAACGGTACGTAGTTATTTGCGCTGAAATACCTACAGCAGTGATCTATGCTAAACTACCTACAGCAGCGACGTGTGATGTCTGTTTCCTTCACACAGAATTTATACTTAGTATGTCTAGATTTGCTTCATCGTCATTAGCGGCCTCGCCCGTTCATTACTTGACAAAGGCCTCTCTAGTAACACGCCATTGAGCTCAATATTCAGATCTTCGCATCCAACCGCCGCCTTATATTAACTTAATTATAAAATGGTTTGTCGACAACATACATTCGTTGAAGATTTTGCCTGTATAGTGCAACGCAATCTGTTTTAAGGTCGTCACAGATGAAGCAA
>DWEE01003418.1:0-10521 GCA_018245755.1 Parelbella macleannani
ATACGCAAATTATGTCTATTTAGTTATGTAATACGACGTAAATTGGACAGTCGTTAAGTCACATAATACCACGAGAATTACAAAGCTGTTAACCTTTAAAATGGATTCAATTTTCGTGAGGTCAGTAATTATTTATACTGTGTAATAACAGCCGATATTTTGTTTTCATTAAAATTTTATCTACATCCTGTGTTATATTATATACTTTTGTCTTTAAATTTTTAATTATTTAATACCCTAACAGTGGTAGCCTCTAGTGGTTCAGAATATAGCCTGTTACTAGATGGTTCCGGGCTACCAATACTTATGTACACCTCTCTCTTCACAAAATTATGTACAATTATTATTTATGCCCTTAACTCCATGTCATTCTGAAAGCAGAGACATGTCTACAAGTGCAATGATACAAGGATTGATGAAGGTGATAATGATATCTCTAGAATGCCGCAAAACTATTACCTATAGTATCGAAAAGTTTTCTTATTAAACAAAACGTAACATCACGCCTGTAATCCCCGATGGGGTAGGCAGAGAAGTGTAATACAACTCTCACGTTTCATCAGTTACGTTTACGTTTCATGGAATAGGTGGTGAGCCTACAGCTCTAGACTACAAGTCACTACAAAAAATTCTAAATTCTAAATTAGAAATCCAATAGTACCCACTCCGGAATTTGCACCTAGGACCTCCCGACCGGCAGTCGCCCTTGCAACTACTCGACCTACGAGGCAGTCAACATTTTTTCTTATTAGACAATTTTGATTTAATGTTTATACTTTTTTAACCTTTCTTGTATCTATATTCATAATAGTCATTGCTCGAAATAGCATCAAGAGATTCGTCATTCGAGAGGTTATAATCTGTCATCGTCGTGATTTGTATCTTAAATCAACTGCTTTATCACAGATACTGGCCTGTCTGCCTTTCTCTCATAAAAGAAGCCGATACAAGTCGTGCAAAATAAATTTATAACGTTCTAATAAATATTCTATTGTCGTATTTTTTTGTATCTCATATTACTGTTAATTATTACTTCGTTATGTCCCTTACAGGTTGGGCAGAGAACGTGGACTGTCAAATATCGCCATCGTAGTATCGTTCTAACGTGCTCCTTCTACTTTCATCTCCTACTTTTTCACGCACGTCGGTTTCGTAGCCTTGTGACAACCCCATGGGACAATACTTAATTATGTAAAAATTTGTACCTACTTTTTAAACTCGTTTTAGGGTGCATCTGGTATGGAAGAATTGTGTGTTATCTTTATAAAGCGATTGAATGGTTACAAAGTTTTGTAAAAATCGATTTCTTCTTATGTGACTAAAATGGATACCAGAGAGAAATCACTAGAACATAGACCTCAAATCGACTCGAGTCGAAATCAAAATGAATAAAAATTTTATTATTTTAATTTCCTTTTAATAGCTATGGCTTAAATTTGTTGGAGCATTCACACATTACATGATTTTTTGTATCGCGCTTGCTGGAACGCGCTAAAATATTCCTTTGCGAGACTATAATTTACGATACGCTGACTCTAATTACCGTTATGTTTATGTTTCTAGTTTATTTTCTATAAATAATATCTTGATATTTTTTTATACTTTCCTTCTGGGCACTTTTAATCATTCAGCTTAACTTCTGACCGTAATTATTCGTGTCACTGCGCTCCCCGATAAAATGAGATATAATTAATGCTATTTTTATATCCAACTAAAGCTACAGTTTTTTAAGTAGTCGTAAAACAAAAAAGTGTGGGTGGTGTTTTGCATCTGAATGTAGTGTTTACGATTAAAATTCTGATAACCGTTCGATGTTAGATTAGATTAGATCATTAAACACGGCACTGGGGGCAATGAAACAAACCCGAATATGAACTTAAATTATTCTGACAACGTAAAAAGCGAAAAATAAATATATGGTTATATTTATTTATTATGAGATAAATATTAATATAGGTAATTTAGTATAAAGTTGCTTTTGGAGTCTGACGACGACGAAAGAGTACAGCGATGACGATAGAGTTTGACGACGACTACGACGGAGTACAACGATAACCATAGTTTGACTACGACAATGACGTGTGATGTATGTACGTTCAGTTCACGTACGTCTGTGTTTATCTGCTTAAAAACAAAGATATTATAACAATTCATAAATTTCATACTGGGACAAATAAGATCATATCCTGGGCACAAAATGTTGTAAAATAATAAGCTTAATCTATTTACGTTAATATGAATGTTTATAATGTTAAACTTATAGACACTAGCAAAGCCGGCTTATATATTGAATGTTGTCCGGGGTATATATACTTGTTTTTATATGATGATCCGATGATTGCACGATGTCTATCGCCCGTCGAACCAATCAGCGGGTTACGTGATGATTTTTTATGGAAAAAGCACTGTGTTTACGCTTCGCCATGGATTCTATTAACGACGCGCCTCTCATCAGCGTCGAGTGATTGCCGCTGGGTTGGAGCACACCTCTTCGTAACTTGTTTTATCCGGTTAATGATGGAAAGACAGAAACTAAATGAAGCTGTTCCGTTCCTAAAAGACAACTATAAAAATATACCTATATTTTGTATGTTTGAATATTTATAACGATACGATCATTCAAATATATATTGGGATTTTCACTTAAATTTTATTGGTTAATGGTATTTACAATGAATTAGCAGTGGTGGTTTAGAATTGAACATCCCGTCCCAGGGGTATTAAGTTCAAATCCTGATGCGTATTTGTTAACAAAATTATGTACATTTTAAAAATGAAATATCATTTGCACTATCAATGAAAAGAGATATTTTGACTAAATCTGTATATCTTAGAGTTCTATATAATGTTCTCCGAAGTAAATGAAATCTGTCAACCTGCACTTGGTCCGTGTGGCATGTAATTGCATTAACTCTTCTCAGTTTGAGCGGAGACCCTTGTCCAATAGGAGAACAATAAAAGGGTGTTGGGAAGGGGATAGATGGGATTGAGTAGAAGAGTGGTAATCATGTTAATGGCGAAGATAAATAACAATGCGTTGGCTGACAAATGATTACGTTGATATTTAAAACCCATGTAGGTTAAGAAAGCTGCTAATAGTTTTTGATCTTCCGAAACGAGACACGATCGCAAAAAACCACCGGCGGGACAAGTCACGAACCTATTAGATACATTAGCAACCGCTCATCAATCACACGGATTAACTGTATTTCCATTCTAACAATATTGACGCTCAAAATATACATATATGCCATAGGCAAATCAATATCCACACACAACGTTACTTGCCAATTTTCTAGGTAAGTCGGTCATATACTTTTACCTACACGTCTGAACCTGATATCCGATCTGTTGGTTTAATGTCTAGGTAAAGTAGTACGCAAAAAGTGACTCACACTAATACACATTTTATAACTGCACTTCTTACATGCGAAGTTGTGGCATGTTCACTTACCGCTTATTAAAGTTTGCGCATTTATTACTGTCGATAAATTAAAGTAGGAGTGTCAGTTATACTGTTAAAATTAATGTTTTATGGAATGGAATATGGAAGTAATGGAAATTTGAAACAAGGGACATAAGTATATATTTTAATGTGTCAGTTTTCTCTCTATCGACCCTTTCTTCATTCCAATGTTGGAACACGGATCGCCTCTCAGAATGAAAGAGTTAATGCCATAGTCTGCCACGCTGGCAACGGGTTGGCAGATTTCACATTCTTTAAAAATTATTTTTATAAACTCTAAGCTGTGCAGATTTACTCATGATGATTTCCTTTATCATTATAGAAGGTGATATTTGAATATTAAAAGTTCTAGTGTCTATTACCTTTAAATTGTTGACGATATATAGCCTTTATGTCTTTGTAGATTCATTCTACTTTAAGTCTTATATCCTCGTTCATTTCACGGTGAACATTACTGGTGAAGTTATTTGTACCAATTTTATAATTAAACGTTAATTGGTAAAAGACTTGCCACGACGAAACCACTTGTTCGCGAGCCTGTTATCTCGACCTCCTTCGCGTCTTATCATCTTACGGCGCATTCATAAAAGTCAAGCCCTTGGCAGCAGGTGCGGTTGTGGGCGAAACAAATTTAACGCGTTCAACTTATCGCAATTCGTGTCACGTAGGGCGCAAGAAATGTAGGCATGCAAATTCTATTGTGTATTAGATTACGTGGCTATTGAAGTAATTCGATCGAATGAACGACCGAACGCGAATTTATGTAACAACTGTCTATAGCCACGTTCAGAGTTACATTCGAATTGTTTTCCACGTGCGTGTTTTTTAAAGGTTTTTCGTTTTCGTATACATCAAATGAACAAGAATTAGCGTGAAGACCTTTGTGATATCGGGATCTATAAACAAAATGTTCAACTTTGAAGGTTTTTGTAATATTGGGATGTACATTAACGAATCCTACGGTTTGAAGAATTTTGTAATATTGGGATCTAAAATGACCAAATGTTCAAAGTTGAAGACGTTTGTCATAGAGGGATCTATAATGACAGAATGCTTCCCGGTGCAATGACATTTCGCGGTATAATCTTGTGTTGTTTAGTGCAAGTCAACGAACTCGCGTGTGTTATAAAAAGTGACTCGAAGCTGTCCGCCGCATTACTGCAAATTGACTCCATATCTGACGATAGCGATGTTGTCTCGCCTCGCTTACCTCACGTATACTTGACACTGTATCATTTATTTTTATTTAATTAGAGCGTGGTTACAACATGTTATAACAAATATTGTATTTTACGAGCGGTAGTTTGTTAATGTTGCTCTCATTTGACTCCAAAAAGCATATCGTGCTTAATCATGAATAATGAATTGAAAAGTTTATGACGCGATGGAATATTGATGATGGAATACGGCGGAATATTACTGGTTCAATTTCTTTGTCTGTTCCGCTTCATGGCGGCTGATAACGTGCTCGTAACCCGTTCACGTTGATGAGATCGCAACTCCGAAGCATTTTTGGGTGGTCCGTAAAGGTACGAAAATTAATTGACATTTCTTCATCCTTTTCATTATACAACAATATGTGTATAAACCGGTAATATTAAATTTGGTCTTAAAATACGTTTGGAATTAAAATTCAAATTTGTTTTTGACATAAGTGTAAGTTTAAACTATTAAAAGGGGGCCGTTTCATTCGTGTAATACCTACCTACAAAAAATGTTTTTTGTGAATAGTTAACTGATGATTTAAACTAATAATTCTAATGAATGAAAAGGTAGAAATTATTAAATTAATCGTGGTCCCTTCGAGACTCCACAGAGTATCGGTCTCGACTTTCACTGATCAAATTTTTGCTAAAAGCCGGTCCATGTTTTGCGAAAGTGGTTGGTTTGGTGGGTGAAGGCATTATATATCGGTGCTGGTGGTTAGCGGCGGATAGACTAGACGTGCCGCATTATGTGCTTCATTTGCAGACTATGTTACTTTCGTATGTCTATTACCTATATAAAAACAGGAAGTTATACAGTCATATTCATATTAATCTTATATTTTCCTTACATATTTGATTTGTTGATCATCTTTGTTAATCACCAACAAGCGGAATTGACAT
Source organism: Parelbella macleannani (assembly GCA_018245755.1). Lineage (NCBI taxonomy): Eukaryota > Metazoa > Arthropoda > Insecta > Lepidoptera > Hesperiidae > Parelbella > Parelbella macleannani. Next base: position 5,575 of record DWEE01003418.1, read on the forward strand.
AACTTCAAAGACGTATAAATAAAACTAAAACGGTTAAGTACTATTTTATCGCGTTCCAAGTTCCAACTACACTTGGAACGAAAACAAAACACGCAACACGAAGTTTCCTAATGACATTGTTAAAATATGTACCTACGATGTAATTACACAATGAAAAATGATTTCATGTGCCTTATTTTCGTCTCACCCGATAGTAAACAATTATACGTGTCCGCGAGCTTCATATCAAATTACAATTATTCGAACACCTTCGATATTTACATACAATCTACTATATACTTACATTTTGATTTATTAGCCAATGTTATTTTATAAAACTCAGCATATATCGTCATTATTGTAGATTATTGTGACTTAATGTCCGAGTGGGAATGTGTATCATTAATCTTTAAGCAAAATAAAAGCAGAGTAACTTGACAGCGCGCATCTGAAGATTTTAAATAAAACTCGCTGAAATTAATTTTGCCTTTTCACGTTATGGCGTGACGATTTGCGGCTAGACAGACAGAAGCTGGATATGGCAAGCATGAAAGAGTGATTAGTAGTGGACAGAGAGAGTTGATGATTATGACTTTTATTAAGACTGGAAGGAAATAATAATGATAATATTGATTTATTGACCATGTCATGTTTGCATTATCTACATGCAAAACCCTGACCTCCAGAAAAGCGTGAGCTGTGGTTTAGGAGTCGGTACTTTCCCTACTAGTGTGCTACAGTTATGGATTACAGTCCATAACTTATTTTAATATTTTTTAATTATAATAAAAGTGAAGATAGATGGACAAAAGTTCACGTAGTTAGGAAAAGCGAGATCTTAAACGTAAAATGACAAATCGCGCAATGATCGAGAAAAAATGATTAATGTGTCTATGACCAACAAAAAGCAAGAACAAAACTTCATTTCAATTCCACGTGGAAAAATGCCACCGTTCATAGCCAATGGACTATAATATAAATAAATCTTGATACTTGTCTAATGTTTTAGATACACAATGCATTAAATTTTGTACACGTCGCACGGTTAAGAAATCTGATCCATTACGTAAGGACGATAAATAGAATTCAATTTATATACAAGTCGGCACTTAAATGTATAAAATTGTTTAAAATGAAATTTCAAATTTGCAATAATATTACGAATGGTAATATGAGTTTTAGTGATATGATAGCGGAGGGGACACCCACGTACGAGCCCTCATTACGGGCCCTTTGAATTCTTCGCACGTCTGAATGGACTGATATCTGCGCACGATTTTGAAGAATGACTTGTAATAACTTATATGAATCTAAAGGAATGGCTAACAATATTATATTTTTAGAATTGAATATATTCTGAATAATGAACAGATCAGCTAACCTCGCCAACTGTAGACGTTAAGGCTTTTGTATGAAAGGCACTAAAAGAACGAATAAAGGCCTATAAAGGTGCATATATAAGTACAGGTTTGCAGGTAACAAAATATTATAATAGTAATGTGGACACCGAAGACGATTTATAAAATTAGTAGAATAGAGCTACAAATTTCCCCTTTTCTATTATAGAACGTTTTTTAGTATACATTTTTACACAAATCAATAATGAAATGGCTAAAATAATCTTAAATAGGTTTCAATCACAGTATTAAATTGGGTATTGTTGCGTCCAAGTCCTGGATTATTAGTTCAAGAAGTAGTATTCGCGGTTCGTGCAAGATACCATCAACGACGGTTGGCGACGGTCGGCGGCAGTCGGCGTCGGTCGTGACTGACACGGCGATACCGTCGCGCGTTGACAGCACCGTATTGTTTAATGGGACATCGTGTACCTGTAGCTTGGACAAATTACCTTGTACGCTTGTTTCATGGATAAAACGTTCAATATAAAATTATATTCAGTAATTGTGCTGTGATAAATGTAAGCTGTATTTATATATGAGCGCTAAAAGGAAGCGTTATTTCAGTTTAAAAATGGTAGTTGTACAAATAACTTAGGTAGTTTTATAATTGCCTTAAAAGGGCCTTTCTTGTGTCAAAGAACAAAAGTAATAAACAGTAGTGCAAGGAGAACATTTTTATACTTTATTGCTCTTGGTAAATTAGTTAAAATAAATCATGGGCTCATCTAATTTATTTAAGTGGTCTGTTAACGATATTGGATGACATTGTAATTTCATTAGCAAAGGGACGATAACATGATTTACTGGGTACGGTATCAAAGTTAATTAATATATTACCCGAGGTACAGCTTTTGTATTTTATTTTTAATCGTAACTTAATTGGGCGCATGACATGTAATATAAAGCTTAGGCTATACTTCACATTAACAAATTCATTGTCAGCAACAAAGAGAAGTTATGTCTATTCACTGTTTCGATTCACTTTGTTCTGTCACATTGTTCTGTGCTGATCGATAGGAACAATCTCGATAACTCTCGCTCGTCGGAACACGACTGATATTCAAATAGAGCAATGATACAACGTAGAATATCGAGTTGTTACGATGTTAAAACACTTTAATTCGTTCGACGCGTATCTTTATGAATTATTCAAACCCTGTGCGATAGTGTCGGCTAAATTTGTTCCGCCAACGTTAAATCATTCGAGTGACATACCTCATACTTTATTATGTATTGCGATTTTTTTTATTATGCAAGTATCGCACGTGCAAATACAACATGTGCGTGTTTAGTTTCATGATTGTTTTATTGTATGTCATATATGATGTTATGTAATCTGTGCAAACGTACCGAGCTTTACGTGAATATATTTTATGCGCGCGCTTTAAATATGTGCACAGAGTGTTGCCTAATGTAAAATGCAATTGCAAAGATGAGCTATGTCTCGTTTTATACTCTGTATTTTGATAATCTGCGCCACAGTACGTGCCATACGTTGACAATGTCTCGCACAAATATTGCACAAATAACGCGAACCGGTCCATTCTGCAAGCAACAATACAATTAAAAATAACGTTATTAAAATATAATACAGATAATGAAATTGAATGTCAATTAAATTTTACGAATTTGCAAATTGAAAGTATGGTTAATTGGTGTAGCAATTAATTATCAATGCTTTTTTAGTTCTAAAATTTACGATCTAAAGTAGCTTTAGTTAATTAAGTAGATGTCGCAAGTAGATAAATGTTTTTTTACGATCGCTTTACGCATGTTGAATTATTTTTGGGCCGCGTCAATTTTTGTTTTGCAAAATACAATGCAAAAGATAAGTAAGTACCTAACCGTTCCACTATGTATTTACAACTCTTATGCTAAAACTTTAATATGTAACCCGCGGTAGACTGACGGTCCATAATTTACTTTTACAGCGACGTCATTTGGATTTTTAAGATCCTTACGTTCGCAGACGAGACGATCTGTTCTTATTTTTGTTTTTGTGTCTTTTTTATATACGGCCAGTTCTCGTGGACCCCCGCAACTCATACAATAAACTTAAACTTTTTAAATGTATAGCTTAAGATACGAGTATACACTAACGTCAAATGATTATTGAAATTAACAAAATATCGTACCTACATAATTATGATATTATAAGACGCATATATTATATCGGAATATTCTCAATGCTTTGCATTTAATACGAACCAAATTAGACAGGACTCAGGTGCCAGCCAGTGCGTTTATATCCGACAACAAAGCGCAGACATCAAAACGACCACAATACTGTTATACGATGTTATAAGCACGACCGGGAATATATTATAATAAATTTTTATAGACTAGTAATTTTCGAAACATGCAAAAGAATTTGTACTATTTTTGTACAATAGATAAGACAAGAATTTTATTTACATTGGATAAGGTTGCGTACAATTGCTGGAACAAATAAATTACGTATTCAATAATTTTTTGGCAAAATTTAATTACATATTCACATAATTCGCTTATCACCTATGCAAGCATACAAATTTATATAGAGACAATACATGACTATATTAATCATTGATTGAACCTAAAATAAGTAGTGGATAGTAAATTTCTGGTGTCCCACTCATGGCGCCAGTGAGCCAGCGACTTATCTATTTAATAGTTGGACACATGTTCCATATATCTGTTACTAATTATGTCAAACTATTAGTGTAGAGTCAGTAACTGCCCATCGCTGCTCCTTCGTTTTGTGAGAATACCTACACACTACACACTTTTCTTAATTCGTTCCGTTTTTATATAATAACAAAAAGTTAAGTTTAAAAAAGTTTTTTGTGTTTAACATTTTTTTTTGCTACATTCGCATATCTGTACCATGGTTTTATTACATTCCATATGAATGTTATAATTATAGGATTGTTCTCTAACTTTAAAAAGTTACGTGAGTTGATCAATATACATATGTACATGATTGTGTAAAACTAACTGTCTACACCCCTCTGCCTCATCCTAATACACGCGTTATGGTAACTTTTTATTTTTTTAGATGATTAAATTAAGCTTAACTCAAGTACTTATAGTTTTTCTGGATAGTCCAACTATCTTCTTTTTTATTAGCTCTCATCGACAGCAGGGAGATCGTGGAAGAGACATTCTGCTACCGAGATAAGCCGGCATAAATTACAACTATTGTTTAAAATTGTTACGCCAGGTTCCTTGCGGGGTAGGCAGAGAATACTAAATGCCATTTCTTTCCTTAAAGACCTGACGTTCGTCTATAAATAAATTAACCGCTTTCCATGCAATTCAGATTGACAGTGATTATATTATCCATTGTTTGCAGAACAAACATCTAACTTTCTCACCCTTAGTCTCTACACTAACACAAACGTAATATGTTGACGTCTCAGTCGCAGGTAATAAGCAGCTTAAATTGATTTATGTTACAAGTTTATAACAATTTATTAAGAAATTTTCTGTAGTAAGCCGACGTAGAATTAATAGAGCCCACAGGTAATGATTAACTTGTAGCCTAGTGTTCCACGCGGCACAATATTCGCCGCGAACTTTTCAAAAT
>DWEE01003419.1:0-10519 GCA_018245755.1 Parelbella macleannani
GTATAAAACGTCTTTACGCTCATCACAGACTACATAATAATTTAGATCGAGTGAATTATTCTGAATACCTCTAAGAATTATTAAGATTAGTCATGTCCAAAAAGTTATAAACTAGTATTATTCTTGAAATTAAACAAAGCAAGTACAATTTGTACTTTTGGTTGGTTTGATACGTAACAGCCGGCAGCCATAAGTCAGAATCGAGCCGTCGTCATTCAGTCTGCAAAACAGGCGTTATGCAATGCCGTTATTCGTTACCGTTATTCTTTTTGTTTTATAGACAGTGTGATTCACAATAACGAGTATTCTTAATATAAATGTGATATTTAAAAACGCTATTTTGTTAATATTGTACTTTAATTACCTTCATTAATTTATTGCAAATTCAAAAGATTCACGGTAACTTCATTTGTTTTTGTAAGCAAAATACAATTTTATATTTTTTTAAGAAGTAATTCATTTTGTTGGTGTGAGTAATGAACAACGCAAAATATGTGAAGTTGTAATGCACAATGAAATAAGTGAATGGTTGTTTTTAATATATGTGAAAGTAACCGTTTAAAATTCGTTATTAATTACAATATTGAACGTAATCGTTTTTCTTCGTTTTTAATTGACATTTTGTTAAAAAGAAGTTCGTTGGATGACATCTTTTATATCGATGATAACGCTGCCGAGTTAGTATGTTCTACGATATTTTTAATGTAATTTATCGACCTCTTCATCACTAATTGTGACGCAACACTAGCAGATTCTTCAGGTCTACATTCAGTTCACGCTTTAACCGTAACTTCTGTCGTAATAAACTGGAAGTTTACAAAACAGAAATGTGCTACCTTATGAAAGTACGATCTATTAAAACATAATATAATAATAATAATCGACCCATTTATCATTCCACTGTTGGAATATGGGTCTCCTCTCATATTATGAGGATTAAGGCCGTAGTCTGCCACGCTGGCCAAGTGCGGGTTGGCAGACTTCGCACACCTCAGATTTTTTTAATTTTTTTTATAAATTATAAGGTGTGCAGGTTTCTTCACGATGTTTTCCTTCACCGTTAGCAAGTGTTAATTAAACTTAAAACGCACTTTTAATAATATATTGTCATGGATTATATCGATTGTACATATAAAAAAATTGATTATAAAATTCATACATTTAATCTGTGGCAATGGTCAAAAAGAATTTTATAAAGTTTTGTTAAAAGTTACATAATTTAAACTTGATCTAAAATAGTAATTGTGATGTGATTAAATCACAAGTGAAACTGAACTGATTTACTGTCTGGAAATAACAAGTTAACTAAGCCTTTAATAAACGAAATTTTTATTTAAAATATACTACAAGAGAAAGTAGATAGATTTAGCACAGCGACAATCCTTTAATTTTTTTGTATCATTAAAACCGAAAAATCTAATAATTAGCTGATTAATCGTACTTCAGATTTTTAATAATAACTGCGACTGTTAGACTTCAATTATAAAACGCGGGAATTTCAAATAGCAATTTATGCTTGACGTGAAATACCTATTTGAATTGTTTCCAAAATAAACATTTCTTGTAGAACAACCGAATCTTAAATTAATTATACTGGAAACAAGAAAAAATATACAGAGAACTGTTTTATTACTATAATGATGTTATTATTGATAAAGTAAATCTAATATACAAAAAGAGACGTTGTAGAACATGTCGCAACAGGTTACCGCAGTCTTCGAATCTAAGCTTAGGGTCGTTATGCTTTTGGGATTTGTGAAAAGTAGTAATATAAGACTTATACTTTAACAGTTAAATAAAATTGTACATACGCAAATGGACAATCCTATTTGCTTTTCTCATAACTTTGTCAACAAACAGAATGTAAGATCAATTAAACAAATTCTAAGTTTAAACTTAATTAACAAGACAAGCGAAGAGGAATTTTTGCTTTGCCTGTTCGAAAAAGAGTTAGCCCGTGAAATAACAAGTGAAATTAAAGAAATTCTGATAAATTTAAGACATAATGTGGTGAACAATAGCAAGGAGGACTTTAAACAATATTTTATCAAGAACAAAGATTGTAAAATGTGTTCAAATACAAGTCAAATTCTTATGCCAGTGAATAAAGAAGATATTTTTATAGGCTGCTGGTCTGCACTATATGAGACCATTCCTTTAACTCTATTTGGAAATCGGAAGAACATAAAAATATTCAAAGAAGTGGTAAGAGAAGTATTGTTTAGTATGAAGAATCAGCATATATTTTTATCCAAATGTACACTTAATTGGGACTATCAAATGAATATTTGGAGGTCATTCTTAATCGATGAGGCAAATCGAGTTTTAAGCAAAGTACTCTGTTGGATTTTAAAAAATGTCTTATCCGCAATGATATGCTTAAATTTCTTTGTAACAACTTGCAAGATAGATACACATGAAAATAAATTGTATTTCTTTTGGAAAAATCAATGGCAAAGTTTTTATGACAAAAGTATATCTGAGATGATTATTTCTAACGTGATAAGCAAATATGAACCTAAGTGTTTGGGTAAGAAAGTAAAAAGTAAATACAGTCATCAAGAAAAACTTGAGTTAAAAGTGACTAAGAAAGAAATACCTAAATTACATTTAGTGGTAAAACCGAATAATAACTACAGGCCTATAGTGAGGTATAGGACTGATACATTGACTTCAGCTTTGAAATATAAAATAAAAGATAAGTTGAATTTTCTTAGAATTTTAGCTGGAGAACCACAGCCTAAGGTAGATGCAATGTTTGCTTCATTTCATTCGGCTTGGGTTAACCTCAAACAACCTAAAGTTTATTTTGTTAAGACAGACCTGAGTAATGCGTTTGGTTCAATAAATAGAGGAAAGCTCATGAAGATATTAGCTGAAATGAATATAGATTTTCAAAAATCCCAGCAAAGTTTATATTTAAAGAAAAAATTTGCTCAGTTGTATAGAGAAATGGTAATTGAGCTACGCAAACCAATACTAGTAAGAGCAGGCTCCACAGTCTACGAATGGAAAGAGGGATTGGTACAAGGATATAAGTATTCCCCAGCTCTCTCAGAACTTTATTACAAGTACACGGATCAGATTTACTTTTCAGACCACTTAAAAACAAACCAGACGCAGCTGAAACTATTTATAAGAGTTGTTGATGATTATCTGTATTTGACTAATTCACTGGAAGACGCGCAATTATTTTTAAAAGCTCTTTCGAATTATCCAAATGTTAATTACGAGAAAACAATCGTAAATTTTCCTCATACAAAAATTAAACACAGGGATGAAATACCTTTTTTGGGATATAGCTATAATAGTGAGACTCTACAAGTTGACAGAGCAAAAGACGTGTTTACGGGACCAATGTGTTATAAAATAACATTCTCCAATGCGATATCAAATTTAAGCAAATTTCTGGAAAATCGTATCGGGCAGTCTGGAATTCAAATTAATTCTCATTTATTTAATTTCAATTATAACAACGAAGAAGTTATTTGGAAGCACGTGTTTCTAACTTTCTGTCTGTCTGCTAACAAGTTCTGTACCATTCTAAGTATTCTTTGCAATGGAACTGAAATGTACAAATACTTGGATCTTTATAAGAAAAGAGTGACAGTTAAACTTTGTAACGCTGTTATTGAAACATTGATGAAAACTAAACCAAAGGATTTTAAATTTGTGTATTGCATTAATCACTTTCGCTATCTTTCGTTTAAGGCTTTAAATTTATGTGCGAAGAAAACATCAAAATGTAATGGCTTGGTTCCATTGATTGACATTGAAATGTGTAAAACGAATTGTATTTTTGGTAAATATAAAGAACACGCCAGCAGGATTGATTTACAAGGGAAGTGTTTATGTCCAGCAATACAAGAAGTTTGTAGAAGAACTGATCTTAGAAAAATTATGAAACAGTTTGAAATTTTACCCACTGGTTTTGAATGTTACAATCATAAAATATTTTTTACCTCGAAGTGAATTTATTCGTATGTGTAAATAAAACGGTGACATTTTTCTGTGTATTTCAAATAAAAGCTTTTTTATTATCTTACGTATATTATTATTTTCACGTTCACCTAAACCACGCAGTTTAACATTTTTGCCTATAAATCCGAGTTGAAATCCAAAACGGCTGAATCGATATTGAAGCGAGTTGCATTCGCTGAAAGTGTAGTTTTTGAAGATCAATTGACATGTGAATTAAAAAGAGAACACAAATGATAATATTGAACTAAATTATTCTTATGTATTCAGCGAACGAAGTGGGGGTTAATCGGCAGTTTAAATAAAATATCCAACACTTTGCAGTTTTTTTATTTCTTCTGTACTGCATAGTAATATCAGTCGTGAGATTCTTAAAATAAAATGGACGTTTTAAAATATAATAGACAACCATAGATTCTTACACTATTGTGTAGAGATAAATAAAATCATCATGGAATGGTTACTTTAAAAAATGGTCATATAAGAATAAAAAGAGGTCAAATAAAAATATAACTAAAACTTACAGTCAAATTCAGGCACTTACTGGACGGAGTGTCAATATTAATCACATATTACATAATAGTTGCTAAAATTATACATAATTACTTGAACAAATATGTCTTTGCACGCATACTTACATGCTATTGGTCAATGTACCTTATATTATATCAGAGCTATCCGACGTATACAATGATTTTAATATTCACACGAAGTCAGGAACATCGCCTACATAATATTCTAATATTACGTTAATGGAAAGAATGATCGCGAAAAATTCGACGACAACACGCTATCACTTTACATCTTGTGTTTCTTTCTTTTTCAAACAATTTCATTAAATTGAAATTCTATTTTGGTCCAATTCGCTTACACCTAATACAGTAAGTTGTACTACGTTAGGAGCGCAACGAACAATAGCGCAGCTGCAATGATATTTGGTACATAATTGTGGGTGATGGCGTGCGACAGGAAGTCCGGGTCGGAGGCGATGTAGTAGGAGGCCTGCGGCGCGTCGCAGGAGACGAGGCGCGCGGCGCGCGGCAGCGTGGCGCCCGCCGCCAGCTCCGCCGAGCGCGCCGCGTGCGGCAGCGGCCGCAGCCGCACCGCCGCGTCGCTGAATATCAGGTCCGCGTACGGAGGTTGCGAGTAGAACATGCTGAAGCTGAATACAGCATTGGTATTGCAATTTATTTATTGTTTCTTTATAACAGGTTATTTTTTATCTTAAATAACGCCTAGTGAAATATTAGACTCACATTTTCATATAAAGTTTGATTTAGAAATACATCGTTGTTGTTACAACATAAGAATATCAAACATTTAAGTATGTATGAGGTTATTCTATACAAAATAGAAAGATAAAAATGTAGACATTTAAGAATGTAAAAATTAGATGCGGAAAGAAAATATTTATAATATGTATATCTATAACGCATTATTCAAGTTTCATGGACATAATATGTAAGATAACGTGCTTCACTGATTATAAAAGTCAATTTAGTTTTTACAACGTGATACAATACCTGAAATCGTCTGAAGTGGTAGAACCATAGAACTGCTGCGCGTACACCATGAGGTTGGAGTAGGTATCCAGTTCGGTGTGATTAGGTCTGCCCATCATCACGGAGCCCGGTACTTTGCCTAGGTTACACGTTTTATACTCGTGCATTTTTGCTCGGGTTCCTGGGAACACAATATTTCTTTATCAATTTTGTATTGGGGACAAACAATTAATTGTTCTGAGAATTATTATAGCTAAACCTAAAGACGGCGTTAACGGTAATATATCACGTCGATCAATTAAACAGACGAGATGGCAAATGTTACATCTTTTTCTGTGAACGTTAAATGTGTGCAATTAAGAAAAAATAAAGTAGTATTGTGCGCACGCACCGTCGGGGCACAGCAGCTGCAGGTCGTCGGGCAGCAGGTCGCGCGCCCACCACTCGCGGCGGCGGCCGGCGGACGCCTCGGCCGGCGCCGTGTGCCGCGCGAAGGCCACGTCGCCGCCGCCCTCCACCATGCAGCGCAGTGCGCCCGCGTGCCCGTAGTACGGCTCGCTCGCGTCGCGCCGGCAGCGCCTGCACTCACATGCGCCCCATCAACGGTAGATCATTTGTACCACTACATCAACAACGCCATAGCGAACACCGACCTGAAGGAAGTCCCGTGGCAGAGGTGGCACAGGTTGTCGTGCGGCACGGTGGCGGCGTCCACGTACTCGCTGCTGAGCGCGCCGGGCGCGCACGATTTGGTGAAGTACTGCGCCGCCGCGTGCGCGCCGTCGCAGCCGTACGGCCTGCCCACACACGCATACAAAAGTTGGTGAAGAAGGGAAATGGAATGATTCTTGGGTCTTTATTTTTTATACCTGAAATTAAGATCAGCTACAGTTTCTTAATATTGTTCGCTTCCAGCGATTTCAAAACGTGTGAGGTCGATCGGGGGGTTACGCGTTCAAATGCGAGAACTGACCTTATCCACCCATTGGATAGAAGATATGCCAATGGATATATCCAGCCGGCCGCCGTGCCGATGCCCGCGTGGCAGGTGTTCTTGCCCCGAAGGTATGTTATATCAGTGTCCTTGTCTTGCTCCTTTGCTATGGCCACCGCGTAGTACCAGTTGTCGCCGCTGGTGTAAACCTAAACAGAGTTCTGATTTAGTTTTAACTTAGAATTTCTAGCAATGACTCAGACTTTGGATCTGTGTCTGGTGTATGGCAAAAGACTCACCACCTATTCCATGGCACGTAAACGTAACTGGTGAAACGTGAGAGTGTACTACACTCCTCTACCTACCCCTTCGGGGATTACACGCGTGTGTTGAGAGTTCTGGTTTAATGAATTACTTCTACAGTATTATAAAAGGGACACGAAGAACAACTTATGCTTTACAAAGTCGTCGGAGGAGCACGGGCTAACAGAAGTATCTCACTAGCTTCATATAAGATGCAACATTGCAAGTGAATGGACCTCTTGCATGAAGGGCACGAGGTGGTGGCGGTAGGCGGCGTGCAGCATGTCGGCGGCGTCCAGCAGCAGCAGGTCGGCCACGCCGTCGGCCACGGCGCGCTCGCAGTGGCGCGCGCTGTGCCCGCGCCAGCACACCAGCGCCGGCGACAGGAACGCCGCCTTCAGCGCCACCTGCGCGCCGCCACCCACTCCATTATACAAATTATATCATCCATTAATCTTTCCTTAACATCCATTGTATTCACGGTGGCTGTGCCCTTGCACCCAAATATAAATCTATAAGCGACTGGGTCATAAAACCAGATATACAGTGGATTATTGGAAGCTAGGATCGATAGCGAATCGTCGACCCTAATTTCATATACTTATATTTTCTTTTAGTCGTCTGTTTCTCCTGTTGTGCTAATTTAAAAGTTGTCAATTATGCACCGTCAAGGATGTAAAATACGTACTCTCATCTTGACACACTTCTCCATCTCCGGTTCGCTCGTGACGCACAGCACGGCACGCTTCACGGGGCAGTCGCGGATGCCCAGCACCGCCTGCTCCGCCTGGTGGCCCACGTACTTGTTGTTCAGTATGTACTTGGCCGCCTGTTGCTCCTCATTTAAAACTGTGAAGTTTATTGTTGCGTCCTGTGGAACATGTTTCGATATAGTTACGCATTTGAAAGATCTTCTGCCATAAACTATCTAATAAGAGTGCTATGTTTTAAACTCTTTTAAATTATTATCATTGTAATTGGGGATACAGTGGTCAAAGTCAAACTATGTAGATTAAACCTAAATGAGTTTAATGCCGTACAATGTAAGTCAATGAAAATATTCTTAACTAAATAAGCATAATAATATCACACAATCTTCACCTAAAAATATAGATAAAGTTGGAACACCTCAATTCTTATTGTGTATATCTAAGTAGAAAAGTAAATTTAAATGTTAGTAATACAATGTTCACCATAAACTCTCATGATACCTGCAAAAGTAAATCTGTTGTCCCATTTGACTGGAACAAATGGAACGGTGATTCAATCGGTTGACCATAAGCATCAACTCTTTGCTTGTATGATGATACAAATTCCCTGAAATAAAATAAAAAACTGTGAACACAAGATTTGAGTACATGGGTCTCACTCACAAATCCCAAAAGGAGTATATTTTACTATTATGGCCCAGAACAACAAACTTGGCTAATCTCAAATTATTATGTAACAATTCAAATATTGTTTATAACTTAGTAACTGACCTCTGTTACCATTTTCCATTGTTTAACTGATCAACCACTTGGACATCTAACTAACTCACAGTCTGATCAACTGAGTGTTGTAAAATGATACCTTTACAATCCCTATATTTTATGACATTGCTTTTTTAAGTTAACAATAAGGCAACATCTTAAAATATTAGCTTACTTGGTCATATCATTTTCCTCCACTCTATTCCTGTTAAACTGATTTTGTCTATAAGAATCATAAGAGTATGGCAAGGGCTCAGTAGATGTGGTGTATAAGTTTCCATAGCCGTCTCTGGCTTGATAAGTACTTGTCCTGTTTGAAATCCTGTTTGAAGGATTTGGGTCTCCATACAATTCCACTGCTTTCATCACTACTTTTTGATATCTGTAAGTAATTGAGACAACAACAAATGTATTTTATTGATTTAGCTAATGTTTATTGCCTATAATTTTGATGTGAAGTTCATTTATATAAAAATGTTTTATAAAAAGCTTTTGATGGTAAGTTTAAACTGAAACGGGCAATCACAGGTTTTTTTGGATTTGTTAGTTCATCTTATTGATAATATTATTGAATAGAAACAGTAAAATTCCACTATGAAACCCAGGAAAATAAAAGGTTCCTAGGGAGTGAAGGTTTCAATATTAATGTAGAACAATAGAGCTGTCACTAAGTATTTTGTCAATTTTTTTAAAAGTTACTAGATAAGCTAACGTTTGCCTTGAATCCTGTTTGATTAGGCGCTAAGAAAATATAATATCTTATAAATTACCTAATTTAATGATATCATATACATATTTTATTTAAGATGTGAGAGTGTATTACACTCCTCGGCCTACCCCTTCGGGCAGTACAGGCACGATTTTAAGTTTACATTTATTTGATATCATTCAAGAGCATTAATCAAAGAGCATAAGTACCACTTAAAGTATAGTGTAAGTAAATACTGTTTGTTATTGTAATTTTTGAATAATTAAACTCAATACATTTGATAGTTTTATGTCATATTCCACTCACTTCATCCTTTGTTCTGGTGTCGCAGCACTGCTAGTGACGATGGCGTCAGCGGGTACTCTGCCCCAATTGCACTGCTCCCACTCTGTCACTGGCATTCGGGACCCGTCGCGACATATTAACTCGAAGTTATCTTCTGTTACTCCCCCTATGAGATTACAAAGAGGTTGTTTTAACATTGTGTTGTTTTAAGTAATAATTACATAATGATGAGGAAGACTGATGTTGTCAAGGCGTGCAGCATCAAAATCTTGTAATAGCATCTCACAATGTTATACAAATACAATGAGAACATAGTTACCTTACCACCTCAAGAATGTATTCAACAATAAATTATAGAAAAATAAAGGTACTTTTGATTAATTAAGGTTATATATTTATGTATGTTACCATTTACACTGAAGCCATCACCAATTTCATAGTCTTATAACAATTGCCATTGCATGTACGAAGATATAAGATGTTTTAATAAATTGTTATAATTCATATTTGAATATAACTCACCTAAAATCTTATGTGACAGTAATGCATGCTGGATGGTGGTGTCGCGGACGAATGCGATCTCGCCATTGCCATTGGCCACTAAACATCTAAGTGCACCTTCATACCCCGCGTAAGGGTCCGCAAGGGTGCAGCGCACGCCTGCACCGCCAGAGCATAGTCTGCACAGTCTGTAAGGAAAAAAAATATGATTTTCTCAATTGTTATCGAGAAGTTAAACATCACTTGTTATCATATTAACAGTAATGTACTGTTGGTTATAATGAATCTTGACTGGGAGAATATCTTTCATAGTTAAATTAGTATTAATTAAGGATTTTTATTCCATAATATCATAACCATATCAGTTCAATACTCACTTATCTGAATTGTCTCCTATGGGATTGTACATATCTTTCAGAGAGTTTGGTGCACAGGAGGAACCAAAGTATTCTATGGCGGACTTCACATGGTTGTTGCAGTCTGTTATCTTCAAACCCCCCACTTGCATTAGCTGTAAATTTAATCTAAATATTATTATTGTAAGTTAAAAGACATGAAATATAGTACGAATTAGGAATAACACTTTTAATATTAAATGAAAGAATAGAAAGAGAGAAAGAAAGAGTAACAGTGTGCATTGATCTCAACTCAATGTTATGAATTGTACAGTAATTGCTGATATTTCTGAGTGTGTAACTTGTCTCAGGGTATACTAGAATCTATGATCATTGAAAGAAAAAATACTTTTACTTATTAAATACATAATTATAGTTAATTGAGCTTGGTTATGATAGTACCTGATTGTAATTGTAATATGGGGTTAAAGTTATATATG
>DWEE01003420.1:0-10519 GCA_018245755.1 Parelbella macleannani
AAGATTCCGTTACATACATACATACATACATACAACCGAAGCTAATATAAAGCGTGTAATGATATATGATCTAATAGTATTTTTATAGCAAAAGGTTTAGAACAGTGTCCAAAATATTATGTAGTTATCTTTAATGAGTTTTTAATATTTTATGGGTTACAAGATTGGTAGTGAAAATAAAAAACAATTTACTCGATAATAATTTATTATATTCGACATTTTATGAAAGGATTTTCGTGACAAGCCTCGGTTTGCATACATGTATACTTTGTAGCAATTATTATTGGTAATAATAATCACTAATTCATTAATATATTACTGCATAAACTCAACAAAAACAATGTTCGTAATAACAAGTACTACAGCATAATGTACTCAACATCCAGTGATTCGTCTCTAACCTAACGACAAAAGCCAAACAACACACTATCAGTATTTTACGAAGTAATAAGTCTTACAACAGTACGCTAGACAGTTGAAACACCTTTCGAACATATAGCGACATAAAATTTCATGACTCATCTCAGACAAAACGGAGAACAAACTAGTCCATATTTTGTCTGAGAACTTTGCGTCCTAATTTAAAGTTACAATAATATTTTTGAATACCATAGTATATTCCTATTTTATTAATAATGGCCACATTAATACACAATTACAAGATCAAAACATTGACTATTTAGTACATTTGTAACAGACATGAAACATTTCACCACATTACTGAGTGCAACTACTCTGTAGATAGTATGTCAAGCGTATCTACCACGTATAATAATATAAATCTATGTCTGCATAGTCTCCACATGTACCTATAAATTATATAACGTCATAACAATATGTACAAAGCCTAAGGAGCTAACTTACACATAACTGCAATTTACACTTCCAATAAATTAATAATAGTGTTTACAATAATATAATACAAGCGCTATATATTTCATATGATATGGCATTTTTACACATTAGATTGACCGTTAGTATATAAAATCAATCCCTAGCAGTCAATAGTATCACAACATGAATTGGAAACATTTATTTGATTCAATGTGACTGTTGAATGAAAATATTAGGTATATTGTTACGACAAATGTTACACGGTAAACATAATTATGTCATTACCATTGATCAGAATTACTTACATTGTATCTTGATTTAGAGTTCTACTACAGTAGGCCGCGAGGAAGACAATTTGGCCCAAGTTGAATTAATAAAGGACATTGAATGTGGAAGGACATTTAGGGAATATACATATATGTGTATAGATAAAGGAAATTAACAAGCCTCAAATCTGAATTTGTACAGAAATTTTGATAGCACAGGATCTCGATTTGAGCAAAATATTAGCTCAAAATTATAATAAATTTGACTAGTTTTGACTTAAGCTATATAAATACTAAACTATATTATATTTAATGTCCTAAACACTGGCATTCTGCAGTCTTCTAAACGTAAAATAACATATCAATGGATAAATAATGAATTTTAGAATTTAAGTTGAGAATATTCACACATTAACAGGTATTAACCGCTTACGGAAATAGGAATTGGCTAAGCTAAAGTTAAGACGTCATATATATAAGTGAGGTAGCATTTTTAACCATCTCTAATGGAAAAATATGTACAGATCTAGACCAAATGCAAAGTTCAATAATTTTATTTGGTATTGCGATAATATAACGACATCAACGGCTGAAGGCTCATTATAGGTAGGTAGATATAATCTGATCCAGCTTTTATATTAGCCCGTAATTAGACGATTATAAGTATACGGATAAAACAACGCGTGTATATTAAATATCTATCGTAATCATTGACATGAGTATTAACTACATGCACACAAATCTTAGTTAATAAATATGTGCAGCTTTGTTGATGACTAGAGTAAATATACGTTTAACGCTATAAGTATAAAACAGTTACATTTTGTATATATCATTTTCTTTGACGATCACTGCAAGGATCCAATTTTAGACACATATTGTATTGAGGATAATACCTTGACCGTTCAACAACAACATTTATTCATAAGCTTCGCTCAGGTGCTCCAATAAGAACGTCAGTTGTCTTTTCATGAAGTCGTTCTTATGGGCGATAGAGTCGCACAGCATTTGAGTGGGTGCGACGGTGTTGCCATTGCTTATGTTCTCGTAAATGTGCGCTTCGGCGAGCGCGTTGTTGTTGCGCGAGTCAACTGCACTATCCTCGAGCCCGGCTACCCCGGATGGATCGGTAGTCGCATTGTATACGTCGATTGGAGGAGCTTTGATGATATGCTGATATTTAAACGTAGACAATATCTGCCGGATCTTTGCAATGATCTGCTCTACTCAGGCGTTTGATTCCTGCGAAAAATTTGAAAATATGCATAAGTCAGATTTTTGCGGCATTTTTTTGTTAAATAACGGCTATGACGAATATTGTGAAAGTCACAATCTACTACTTTCTATGCTAGTGAATAGAGCTGTCATCTACCTATCTACTTAATGAAAATATAATGAATGACTATTTTCATAAACACGCGAAAACTAGTGTATTTTGTGTATATGGCATTCCTACTTTAAAGAGCATAAGATTGCTGCAGGCCTGTGTCTTACAAAATCCTTATTCCATGAAACTCAACGTAGTAGGGTACATGCCTACCGATACAATTATAATACTGCAGGGCGTAATAATGTATAATTGTATAAAATGTACACATACAAAATACTATGCTAATTTCCATTTTAAATGCTCCAAAATTCAGGCTCCACGATTCATAAGAGAATACATCAAACATCGAGATACGACAATTAAAGATATGAAGGTACTGCGCCCCATTACCGGTGCCCGAGCAGGTATCGATGCAAGCGACACAGCAACGTCTACACTAGAAGCATGTTGGGGCGGTGGGTGGCGATTTATACCTTGAGGTTGTGGAAATAATGCATGATCTGATCGTAGTCCATGTGCAAGTCGTCGAGGCCGAGCGAGTCCGTGGGCGCGGGGCGCGCGTCGCGCGGGCACAGCGCGGTGCCCACCACCGTCGCGCGCTTCACCTCCGGGGAGCTGCCGCCTGCGGCCATCGCGAGCCAGGTCAGAACAAGCTAGTGCGCCCACTAATTATACGTTTTATGTACATTATATGCAATCTTCATCAAGCTTTACCTTTCGTCTGTTGTGCCGGTTCGACGAAGTCTGGTTTCGCAATGGATTCCTTGGGTCGGCTCTTGTGCCGCATTTGTACCTCGGGTAATCCTAAAAATAAACGAAGGTTCAGTATCCCGGAACGACGACATAATCGTGTTTCGTTTGAAAAGTCCCTAGAAGCTATATTTACCGATTCCAGAATCGTGCATGTAGTCGGGGCTTTCCGGTTTGGCGAAGGTACGCCTGGAGTCGTCGGTCCCTCTGTTCAGTCCCACGATTTCTCGGTAATCTTTGTTTTCCATGATGAGCGGAGCGTCGTTATCGAATTCGAAGAGTCGCGCGCAATCTTCCTTGTTGGTGAGTTGTTCCACGGGATTGTCGTTAAAGTCGTCGTCCAGGTGCATCGGGTATGAATCGCGTTTGTATTCTTTAAGGTCTCGGCTTGATTGATACGGTGCTTCGGTCTTGTTCAAATCAATAATTCTAAAAAGAATAATATGCGTTTTAAATACTAGTACCTGAATGACCGAGCTTAAATAATAATCAAACCCATTTGTCACTCCACTGTTGGAATATGGGTCTCTTCTCATATTGAGAGGGTTAAGGCCGTAGTCTGCCACGCTGGCCAAGTGCGGGTTGGCAGACTTCACACTTCACTTAAGATGTAAAGATATTAAATTACGTACATGTATTAAAATAATTAAAACTGATCTGAAAGCGTGGAAAAGTATTTAATTTTATTACCCATTACCTAATGCTAACAACCAGGGCTTATTGTTTAACGTTTCATTCCAATCTGGAAAACAGTAATAGAATGCTCTATGGCATTGACACATTAAAATCCCACTAATCCCCTAATAATATTCGACAGATCTTTTAGTACATACCAGCTGCACAACACAACGGCGAAGCAATTTTCACAATATCAAAATCCTTACAAAAATATCGCTCACGGTAAATATAAAAAAAAATTAGGAACTTGATGCCAACCCACGTTGTTAACGAAATACATTTTTCACGCTTCTGATGTAAAAATACAGCCCTCCTCCCCAGTTTTCATACACCATAAAACAAGATGGCGCGGTGTAAAATACGTATCTCGAGTGACACGTAATAATAAGGAACACGCAACTTTTATGAATTTCTCTAAACTCGACATTTTGTACCGAACTAACTAAATGATGTCAATTTGTGTTCTTGAAGTTGTAATACAGATTTATTGTGAACGACTTTGTTGTATGTTGCGTAGCTTTTTATCGTTTGTTTTTTATCTTTGAGCCCTTAGGTTTACAGCTACTGATTTTATACAGAAAGAGTTTGTTTTAACAGAGAATAACGAACGTAGAAGAAAAAGAAAAAAGAAGTAGAAAGAAACATCATTTGTCAATCACCAACAACTGCAACCCTTTTATCGGTACACCGTTGGACCCAGTCCTACTCTTAGCACGAAAAGATTTATGTCATAGCCTAGCAGGTTTTTGTACTTTTGAAGAAAATTTATTTAAATTAACTCAATTTAGTCACAATCCTTATTTACAACATTCCGTTAATTATATTGTAAAAAAGAAATGACAGCTAAATAACTGTCATTTTAGCCTTTCCCACTAGGTAAAGGTTTAAATCCTGGGACACAACTGGTAGCTTAGAAAGTTATTTGTTCTAAGATTAAAATATCTACAACGATTCAACAAAATATTATGTTACTCAGATATTTTAGAACTCTCCACAATACCTTCTAAGGCGTACAGAGTCTACCTTTCCACGCACTCCACTAATATAGTATACTATAGCCTCAGACTTTCTCAATTCAAAATGGACGTGGGCATGAATACATTTTAAATGTTATTTGTAAAAAGCTACGTCGATTGGTCCTCAATAATACTATCGAGTATAAAATAGCTCACTCTTTTATTCGTCGATACGAATTAACGTTTTCAACCAATGGCACGGAAAAATCCGATGAAGTAGAAGCGTTTAGATATTCACAATATTATTGTATAAAAAGTCATTGCTTTATTATTTATCGATAATAGGTATAATTCCCGTAAAGGACTTGGCGTGAAGATATGAATGTATGTATGTATATTGGTATACATCATTACCGTTGTTGCTATAGTTACCACATATTATTGGTCTTATCCCGGATTGACTGGTAAAAAAAGACACTAGACATTAAGGTTTATCTTATAATTTACTGCCCCGTTGTTTTTGTGGCTTATAAATATAACAATTAAGCTGGGGAAGCGCGGGGGGGGTGAGTTAGATTCACACCTCATAGCGGTATTACGTGACTGCATGTGCAGACACATGCTATGCCTAGGTTAAGATCAGATTTCCAGGTATGAAGTTGAAGCAAGATACTATACTTTTGTATGTGTACTATTATTACTATTGATCTTAATATATCCGGACATACATACATGCAATAACAATCTTTTAATAACTTATCTAATAAACTTCAAAGAAAATAAAGCAGTAACGAACTCCCGATTATTAAAATGAACGGTCGCCAAAAGGCTAAATTGACGACCTCTCGACAAGAGATCCCTTTGATCGCACAAATACAATAACCCAATCTCCTAATCGCCGATTCGAATTAGCATTTTCGACCTATTACTTGGAAAACTCGTCCAAGTGGAAACACTCTCAGATATCCACATTCAACTTTACATAACAAAGACGACAGAAGTGTAACTTTACATTTGACAATGAAAGAGCAGAAGTTATTGCTTTGCCGTTCTTTCGAGAGCCCCCTCTGGACTGACTTAAGTCTAGCAGTGGACATGACAAGCTGATTTATCATTTAAACATGTAAATTTATCATTTCAGCCCTCATCTTTAACACCATTATTGTCTGCATTAGAAAAGTTTCCGAGTTTGATCATCTTCAGAATAAAGTAAAAGAGTACTTATTTTATTGCGTAAATAATAACTTGAAGTATCAAGTGATGCTTGTATCGAATAAAAAGGTAGTTCATTACGAGCAGGAAAACTAAGCTTCTGTCGGACAAATACTGCGATATTCCGTATCGAGGGATCATTAACGGCGATCGTTAGTGATCAGCGTTTGTTTCGAACAAAAAACTTTACGCGCTCCGATCAGAGATGGCGCTGCGAGTACGGCGTATTTTTCTTATCTTTGCCTGATTAATTACGGCAATTAACCATCGTTATCTTTTACAGAATATTCCGCTTTATCGTTCTTTTTTATCTCGAAGATGATTAAGTTTATGCTTTAGTAAAAAAAGATTTCTTTTGGTACATTTATATGATTAGGTTAAAAAAGCTATCATGAATGTAATTTAGTTAAGAAAAGCTTTCACCCAGAGTTCGCGTGGGGAACCGCCAGCGCCTTGGTTGTTATGAGACATGAATAACAATACTGATCAGATGTACCGTCCATGTGCACTAAGCTATTAGACCTTATTATTTATCTTTATAACTTTACAGACTTGTACCAGAATGGCTGGGCAATTTTTTCTAGTGAGCCGAGGGTAGTGGGTTCACTTGACTCCCACGACATGTATTAATGTGTTGAACATAAATATTAGTTTCGTATTTAAGGGTTAAGTTAATATAAATACATATGTATCTAGACATAAGTGTGTAATTTACAAATTATCAAATCACCGCAGCACAAGTTCTACAGAGTTTCGATTCCAGTACTCACGTGTAACTATAGTTACTAATCTATTTTATTAATACTATTAAGTTAATTTAGAAATACCCAGTTATTCACCTCACTGTTACTTACACGAACTCTTAATACCATACATTTCGCTACAAAAATAACCACTTCATCAAAATTTTCGTCATTAAAAATTATATATTGTCGAAAAACCGAAATTGTCAAAGCCGCAGAGTATACAGATATTATAACTGAAATAGAATATGACCCTGACTGAATATAGGTCACCATTTACGTTAAAAGTAGCTGAATGAGTGCCTCGTCTTCGTAAGACAAAAAGCAGCTGATTACAGAGAGGAAAACTACACCGTTGCTCCGAACAAAGACCCAGCAGTTTCTTATCCGGTGTTCATTAACGACTTCCATTATTATGTGTCCATTGTGTATCTATTAATGTTACTGTATTGTGAGATTTCTTTTTTATTTAATAAATAAGCGAGCCCTGGCGACCACCTGATGCTACGCGCTTATTGTAATCCGTTCACGTCTTTATTTTCGTTTTAATGTGCTGTTGGAAATATTATATTGAAGTAACAATTCTATTTACGCTGTGTTAGTATGATCATTAGCCTCGAGCTTCAATGGTTAGTGGCACTGACTGCTGAGCCAAGGTTATAGGTTCCATTCCGAATGTGGACAAATGTTTGTACGTGATGATGGTGAGAACCTTTCTGAGTGTAAAAAAAATATGGTTATGATTAAAAAATTTACATATATAAGTACTTTGTCGGTCTGTTCGCCACAGCACAAATACAGCCTATTAATTATTATTTTAATAGCAGCCTCACTTAACATAACGCTAGTTGACCAGTTTTATACCACATTTAAAGGTCGTTAATTTTATAAACAAATATAGGATTTACATTTTACTGTCGAAGATTGTAGAAATCGTTTATTGATATACATATAATGTTTCATAATCAAAAAGGTAAAAATATTTTAATGGACTTGTTCACTAGTTTCCGAAAGCATGTGTATGTACATACATATATGTTTATTGTTACCATGACATCTACACAATAGATGTTAAGTTATGATAGATTGTAAAAACTATTTATGTATTATATAGATTTGCGTACACAACTTTGTGTTACAAGCTGCTACGAAACTTAAACGAGTGATGTAAGGTTCACTTTTATTTGCTAACGAAATTTGTAGAAATTCTCTGAATTGTTCCGGAACTTTCTGGAATATCTATAGTGATGGATAGTGGTTTCAAGCTGGATATAAATCGACGAATGCGTCGGCATGCAAACCTTCAACTGAAGACAGTGAACGAATGATAAACAATTGCGCTACTTCAAGCCATGTTACGTTTTATATGGTTTTTGAATCAGTTTAAACACATGTGTATTTACCTTTTTTATATGTAACACCAAACCTGTAATCCCTAATGAAGAAAGCAGAAGATTATTGTACACTCCCATGTTTCATTATTTACATGATATGTCCCACTATGTTTGTCTTTTATTTATTATTTTAAATATAATTTACTGTAGCGGAAATGAAAATCATCTTCAGAAAACCAGTAAGAGGTGTCAAGTATACAAAATTGCACTAGGCTACGTGGCACTATATGGCCTTAAACCATCTCCTTCTGATTAGAAATCGTGTCCAACAGCTATACAAATGTGTTTGTAAATGACAATGAGCATTGCTTACAATTTGCTTTTTAATAATTAAATAAAAACTAACTTCTACATACCTACTAGGACATAAATATATTTTAGATTTTTAATTAAAACTTAACATATACATATGTATGCGTTCACAAACATTTTAATGAACAGTAATTCGGCACTTTTATCGCTGGATCCGGTTAATTTATTCCCTGCCGGTTTCCGGATATGTTAAAAACGGTAGCCATGTTAATGAGCTGTACGATGCTGGTAACATTATCACGTTTCATTGAAAATTCCAGAGAAAATTTCGCTTTGTCCATGCTGAAAAATTGTGAAGGCTGAAGTTATGTTTTATTACTTGACGTAATATCACGTCTGTTATCCCCGCAGGGGTAGGCAGAGGAGTGTAGTACACTCCCACGTACATACTGACGTTATAATTGCAGTTTTACACATTCGTGCTGCATAATATATGCGAAATAAAGTTTCTTTGTTTCGATATGAAAAAATCAAATTAAGAAAATGATAGATAGGAATTATTTTGTACCTGTCAATACTCTCTCCAAGCCATCGTATCGCCGTATGTACATGTAACATCACTGTTATACGATACTTATGGGATGCTGCCATCTCTTTCCAACACAAGGATTCTATGCACGCTGCGTCTGCATGTGATAAAACAGAAGCGATATTTAAGTCAGATATATAGCGCATGCACTTTACAGGCGACATGAAAAGTTGGAAAAGTCTCAAAGCCCTGGTCCGGCACGACAAATCGCTGAGGATTATCGGCTGGCTGACGCTTACAAATGGCTAGCAATCAGTCGGCTAGATAGCACAGCGACAAAGAGATAGGAGAGTGCTGGATGAATCTTTGTCGCGCCAAACGTTCTGAAGTTGGAAATGATTTGCATATCTTAGTGTAGACAACCCTCACATGCAAAGTAGTTCCCTATTTGTATTTGAAATTTCTAACTAACTGTCTAGCTTTCAGGTTACATTAGATATATATTCGTTACCGTTTTTTAATTTTTTGCATCGTTGTTCCTACTACAACATTTAATTTTTTTTACTTAAGGGATCTTAATGAAGATCGCTTCTGTAGATAATATCAAATATATATTATTGATAAAGGAATATGGGCGAATGGGCATTGAAAATTAGGAACGGGATCATAACTTTTTGCCGGTCCCAAAGCATCTAATCAGTAGTTCGGCAACATTCGCAGGTGTACCCGGACATGAAATATAGACGCCGGTGGTTTTGTGTTTGTTCAGTCAAGCTGTTACAGTATAGAGTCGTTCGTCTTTTGTTCAAATCTTTCACGACCGGTTAAATGTATTTTGAAATCATAAACCAATACTAAGTTACGTTCGAGTTAATTAAAACTTGGCGATGTGGTGATAAATTCAGTGTTTTTCTTATTTCATCAGCTGCAACGAGGAAGGATACATCGCGAGGAAATCTACACACCTTACAGTTTCCAATGGTGTTCTCTAATACATGTGATGGTTTAAAACCATACATGATCAACATGTTATATTGTGATCTTAACCATTATCATTGTACGAGATTTTTGTTCAACGGTTGATTGCAAATATGGGTCGGTGATGATTTTGAATCATTTTATATTTGTTTCTACCAGGCTACCTACAGCCTGCCTACCTACGTACCAGAAAAACGGATTTAGGATATTTCCTTGTTCTGCACCTAATAGGAACAAGTCACGTATTTGTAAAATATCAACAAAAGAACTCTACTAATAAATAAGATATTTTTTCAACCGTTTTGGGGACAATAAATGTAATGAGCTCGGCGTCAGGACATCAATGGTAAATTCGATGTTACACGGTTTCTATGGATTTACGGTGGTTACATATCCGGTTATAAAACATCTCTATAATAAAATATCTACGTAAAATCTACATATTATAGTTTTTTCGACTTTATGATAAACTTCTCGTACGTCTACTCTTTTGTTGCTTTATTTAAAAAAAAATCACTCCAAACTCTAACAAAATCAATTTCGAAGATTCCAGATGAAAGTATAACGAACCAACAAACGTAGCAATAACAAGTATTC
>DWEE01003421.1:0-10517 GCA_018245755.1 Parelbella macleannani
ATTGAGCGTACGTGGGGCGACAATTAAATATTAATATTTCTTTTATGTTCGAGCTTACGTCAGTCTTGTTGTTGGTCACTATGGGACTAAGCTAAATTGCCAATAATTAATTTATTGCTATGATTCGTCGTACTGGCAACGCAATTGACGTGATATGATGTGACTTGCTAAAAGTAAACGAGTTAGAAAATCACTCAATCTTTTGATTTTAGGTCGTGTACACTATTCGGTACTTCTCCGGAACGTATCGTAGGCGATTGCATCTCACGGTATATTTGAACGCTTGAGATAGTACATCAGTGCGAACCTTGGTACTCCCCACTCGACATCGCTCTCACTATTATATAAAAAAGCAACTTTGCAACGATTGCTAAACACGCAGTGTATGTACATATATACAGATTACACTTTGCTTACAAAGGTTCCATCGCGCTGGCAATTTTTCCGTTCATATAATAGGCACGATGTTACGGGAAAGTGAAACGTGGCAGCGCGTTTTCTTAGGAATGCGATTAATATGAAATACGCGGAGTGTCGATGCGCGGGCCGTGCGTGTTCCCGTGCGCGGTTTCTCCGAGGCGGCGCGCCGGCACTCCGCGCCGCAAAACCGCATACTGCGAACTTCGGCGAAAAAAATGTTGTCAGCCAAAGAAGCAGTTCCATTTGCAGCATGATCGTACAATCCCCGCTTAGTTTCTACGTGTTATATATTTACTCCCCCGTAAGCTTAAATTGTTGTTATTAGTATGATTTTCCTTGGTAAGGCTTTTTTTACTTACTGAGTACCTTCAAAAGACACTCGGTGCCGTGGGTGAGATACCGGGTTCTATGAGACGTTTAGAGCACTAAATCCTCCTCGGAGGGAAAAAAATTTAAAGCTTATAGTCCAAGCCCAAGTCAATTATAACAATATCAATACTGTCTATGTAGGGCTCGTACGAAACATTATGCACGGGTCCAAATGTTTAAAGAATACACACGCCATGCAAGTACAGAACGTGTCCAGAGCACAGAATAAATCAGTAGTTTAAGCTGCGGTCATGGCTATGGTAATGTTTGTGATTTCTAATCTCCCGGAAGTAGTAAAATCATAAACGCATCGTATTCCAAATTCGACTGTAACCAGTCACGTTTTTCTCGAAGAAGCGGGTCAAAACGATTACGGAACGAGTTCTGAAACCCAGGTAAGCAATGTTTTCACTAATAGTTGAACCTATAATTACGACGCTACATTTTGGGTCGATTCCGCAGTCAAACCTTTCTCAATAATTTATATGAAAATGTACTATTCGCTTAGGTAGGAACTCAAAACAAGGCCCACTGTATTTATAATGTTTTAATATAACTGCTTAGCCTTTTATCGTCCGTCTGATGATCCGAATGTCCGAGTGTCTATTGTTATTTCGTTTCAGGATGGAACAAAGTGATATTCGTGCTCACGGAAGTCATGATGATGGAGCCGAGAGGCGGCAGCGGCGGCGGCGCGGCGCTGCGGCGCGTGAGCCGTATCGGGGCCGCGGGTCCCGTTACAACTGTACCATGAGCGCGCCCGAGCGAACCGCGAGCCCCGCGCCCCTAACACCACTGCCATCCATGGTACTCGACTGCAGCTCTTTGTCGCCGAATAGCGGACATTGTTGCGAATGTGATGAGGAACATAATATAAATAATGAAGAATTACAACTTCTTACACGAATTGTTATACCGTGTTGAGCGCACTCCTGCCCACGGTGGAACAGATTGCGCGCGTACCGCTCCGCTACACCCGCTAAATATGCGCAGTGATGTAAAGCATGGACCGCTCGTTAGCGAAACGCCCGCTAACGTAAAGCACACTAATAACGTAACCCTACTAAACGTACGTTGCTTTTTTAGTATTAAGAAACGGCGGTGTTCTACGTTTTGTTCTGCTTTTAAGAACCGCCAACAAATCTTTCACTTCATTCGGTCATTTAACTTTAGTTTATTGGACGGAACGTTCGCGTGTGGACATGCGAGAATTTTCTACGTCGTCATGACTACCACCAATATTGAAAATGATGAAAACAACTTACATGTAACTTATTGCTAATTCGAGACACATAAGACACCGTCGGAGGGATGGTCGCAGTCGGAAGCATGGTGTCGTGGTGTGGGCGCCGTGCATACGCGCGGCTGACTGGCGCGCGCGGCCGCTCCGGCCATCGCCTAATTGCTTCAGACACTTGCTCAAGGCGAGCACTGAGACGTTAATTGAGACTGTAATGAGCTGCTCCCGTTCATTTGCGAAATTTAATGAATCTAATTGTTTACTAAGCCTAACTTCAGGTGTTACGAAAGAAGTGGAAATAGTATTTTGTATTTGTTTTCAAAATTTTATTGGCTCCGTGTTTACTGTCGGAACTATTACAATGTCGGTTTACAACATCGATCAGACGGTTTCAGCGCACTGCTTCACGGCGGCGGTGGTTATGCTTTCCTTGGGATTACGATATTTAAACCAAGTGTTTGAGCGTTTGGCGCACGTTCAAACACCGTGTCCTACTCTCACTGATATATAGGTATCGATCAATTCCATTTTATAAACATTGAGACGAGCTCAAAATGATCAAAAAACCACAAGCTGTTTAATTAATCTGACCGCGCACCAAAAAAATAAAACATCCAAAGTGCTGCATTTAATCGATTACAAAAATCAGATTAAACGTTAACCTTAATACATGCATATTTATAGGTATGAATATTTGCGGAACACGATAAAATGTAAGCTGTATTTGAATAATACCAAAGGGCGCTAGGTGGGGAGTGTGGTGGCGGCGCGCGCGCGGCTGGCACGGCCCGCGCCGCCGTAGCGGGCGCGTCGCGTGCGGCAGCGCCGCGGCCCGCGCGTTATCAGCAGTACCAGTAACAGTACAGCAGCGCGCGACAGTCGCCCGGATGCGCAGCGCCCTCATCACCAACAATTGCCAATAGCGATTACCGCGCGTGCTGTCAATGGAGCAGCGACGAGCTGTCGAATCGAACCGCTCGCCGAACGACCTAATTAAATTGTGGACGAAGGAGGCCGTGACGCAATAGATTTTGTTACGAATTAGGCACTAGGTAGTTAGTTCGGGGATCTTTTTTTTCGCACCGATGATTTGTATAGCAAATAGAGGTCGTTGGTAATAAAGCAAGATATGATTTGCAACGACACGCAATAAGCATTAGTGAAATTGTTATTGAAACCCCACGGTTTACTTGAAAGCTGACTATACACTTCACAAGGGAAGAACAATTGAAAGACAATTGCCACGATTCAAGCATAGAAGCCATGTCAACAATTGTTCCCTATTATCTGATATGGAATTTCTGTATGGTACAAAGGAGTATTTAGACAGAATCCATTCGAGACGATAATGGACGATGGTAATATGTCTTTAAACGTTTAATCCAATTCTCTCTGTGCCGAACTAGAAAGATGTACCTGGTGTTAAAAATATACAAGACTATGCATATGTAATGCATACACATAGTATGAAACGTGTCTCGCCTTCAAACGGAACATCGTCAGAGCGAGCAGAGTAGAAGACGTATCGCCATAATGGGACGCCATCTTCTAAGTGGCCGGCTTTTGTGCCTCAATATACATACATCTAGTAGATTCTTATTATTATTTAATAGGTTGACTTATAGTATCAGCCAGTCGTAGAGCATGAAGTGAAATATAATTATAGAATTTAATTCGCGAAAGGAGGAATGTGTCGTGATGATAATTAAATTGAAAAAATTTTAATTGAAAGATAATGAATTGATCGAACAACATATCACATTACAAAAAACCAACGCCATTGGTCAGTGCCAAACAAATCATTAAAGGCCCGAGGAGATGAGCGATCGTATGAGTGAAATCGATATTTCCATATTAATTCCATAGTGTGAACACTCGAATACGCGGCGTAGCTTGTCGCTGACTGTCGTAACACTAACTTCAATCCGCGCTCAATGAGAGCTGCAACTTGCGAGCTGACCAGCCGCCCGCGCCGCTTGTGTATATGCTCTCGTCCTCCTGCTTGCGGTCGGTAAGCATATGAAAACGCATGGCACTGTAGATAGTTATCACATAAATAATTTTACTTCACATCACATCATGCCTAAGGACAGAAAATTATAGAACACTCCCACGATTCACTAGTTAAATGAACTATGAACTAGAAGAAATGGGTGATGTACCGGGCACAAATTCAGACTCCGGTCTACTACTGAGAATTTCAATTTAGAAAAACCGAATAGGACAGCCCGACTCGTGAATCGAACCCAGGACCTCTGGATTAGCAGTCGCGCTTGCAACCAGTCCACGAACAAGTTATTTGATTGGGGCATAAATAATTTTATTGTGCAAATCAAGTTGCCAACACACACACGCATACATATCGCAAGATGTTTTTTGGCGGTATCGAACGCCTGTTTGCACAATTGTCCACGTTGAAAATACACGCAACACTACAATAGAGATAGAATATTGACCATGTTTCACAATCACACAAATCACCGCGACCTTCGTAATTCGAAACACTAAAGTAATATATCGAACAAATGGACTGAACACATAACTGTGAACTGGACGCGACTGTACTTTGAAAGCAGTATTTTGCTAAGAAACACAATAGAGCATACTCGAATTATGTTCTGAAATATCACTCGTTTCTAAATTGTATGAAATCGTAGACATATTCGGTGTGCCTCGAAAGTTCTAACTAGTATCACATAACGCGCTACGTGTACCGATAAACCACATTTTTAGAACTCGTCAAGATAGAAATACTAGAATAAAACTAGTCTTGCACTTCACTGTAAGCGGGATTACATTGTTTGTAAGAATAACACGTCAGCAGTAGTCCAGGCGATGAGTTTAATGGAAATATACGTTATTTACATAAACATTTGAAATACGTATAAGGCTATAGACACGGAAACGTAGGAAACTGTTTATGAACGTTTGCCACATTGGCACCGTATATACAGTCAAGCTTTATATGGTTGCAATTGTATTGGCGGTACTCACGCGACCAGTCCACCCAGGAAAGCGACAGGTCCTCCGCCGATGAGTCTGATCTTTCGATGGCAAGAGTCGAATAGCGAGAGTCGTGCGTGAGGCGGCGGCGGCAGACCCACCATGCCGCCAGTGACGGCCGAGCGCAGCATCGCTCACATGCCCGCCTGTCCGAGCAGCGTGCGCACGGTCCCACTGCACTACCCTGGCGCGAGCTCGCAACGAACCACTCCAGAGTACGACTCCGGCACAACTAGCATCGCAGCGCGTATCGCTCGGGCCACGGTGCGCGCGGAACTGCCGCCGCCGCGGCCGCCACGCCGCCCGACCCCTCTCCTTCCATCACCATACGGACTTATTTACGTCTGCTGTGACTTTGAATAAACTTCATAATATCATTCCCGAAGTTTTATTTTACGTGGGAATATTAAATACCGTAAGCTCAATCTTTTGTTTTGTTAAATGTATGACACACACAAATTCACTGTATGATATTGATACAAAACAATAAATCGGAAAGACGACGTCCATTAATGACGTGAACTGATTTTAGCGATTTTTGACGACCCCGTGGTGAGATTTCGTGTAATTTTGTTCAACCCCTCCCCCGCTCTCTAATATCACGTAACATTTTTCAAAATGCATGTGTCTCGTAAATGTATCAGATTTATTCTAAAAAGACAAAAATAATTTGCCCAATATTTTTATTTAATACTAATCAAGACTACTATTTAAGATTACTGAGTAAGTAGACTAGAATTACAGTGTAAAGAAACAATAAACTACTTAAATTGTTACTACTAAGAGTCATACAAGCATAATCATTCTAATTCAGTCCAGGGAGACTCGGGCATAGTTTCAAGAGTGGCTATTGGCACCAACATATCCACATTTTCAATAAATTCATGTACTCCTTCAACTTCGTTTGTTTCTCAGTAGCTCATCTCGTGAAAAAATAACTTGACATTTTCCCACATGATTTTCAATAAATTCATCTATTCCTTCAACTTCGTTTGTTTCTCAGTAGCTCATCTCGTGAAAAAATAACTTGACATTTTCCCACACTATCTCCCTTTCTCCAAAATTACATGAGATTCGACTTGACCCTCTCCCACCCTTGAACTCCTCACGTAATTAATAGAAGCCCCGTAATGTGTATCAAATTTATAATTTTAAATAACGACATCACGTAAGCTGATCAACAACAGGCCGTCCAGGATTTAAAATTAAACTGCAATGAAACGAGTTTTTATTTATTTATGTATTATTATTATAAGCAGTGGTAGCCTAGGGGTTAAAAATTCAGCCTCTCGTTCCGGGGGTCCTGGGTTCGAATCCATGGCACGCACCTCTTTATAAAAAGTGCGTTTTAAGTTTAAATATCACTTGCTAACGGTGACGGCAAACATCGTGAGGAAACCTGCAGACCTTAGAATTAAAAAAAAAAAAAAATTCTGAGGTGTGTGAAGTCTGTCAACCCGCACTTGGCCAGCGTGGCAGACTATGGCCTTAACCCTTTCAATATGAGAGGAGACCCATGTTCCAACAGTGGAATGACAAATGGGTCGATTATTATTTATAATTTTATTACATTACAACACACTGGGTTGTAATTGATTTTGAACTTAAGTCATTTGTTTATTTATTACAGATATCATATTATCTAAGTGAGATGATGATAAGTAAAGAAACAATACAATACCTCAACCCAGTAGCAGATATTATGGTCATGGTAGTATTTCAGTTTGTAAATAGTTTTACTTTCAATGTCATTTTATCGCCAAAAACTAGTATTTTTGAAAGCGTAGGTATTAGTAGGCATTAAAGTCGTAATGCGTTCTGACACAATGATGTGGTACAAATAAATCACAAGCTTGTTTACTGTTCGTTGACTATTTATTTAAAAAAAACTAACTTTAGTTATGACTTGTTTCAACCCAAAACAACAAGCACTTTTTCCTCGCTATATAAATATACGGAGGTGTATATCAACATTTACCCCCATCACAGAACCGGGAGATAAAAGTTAATGGTTCAACTTACTGGGAATTATTCCCAGCAGAGCATATTTTTTGGTATCTCAACTGCGTTAATGTTTCAATGATTCAGCTTCCTTTTTGTTCGGACCCTTAAAAATATTCAACACGGTCTTCTATTAAGGCAACGAGTCTTGTTTTCATGGAACGGACATGAATATTAATATATATTAATGTGTTTCCTGCGATACAAAATAAGATTTTTTTTTAAATATATTAGATATGTAATATTAACTGTACAGTTTCTAAACAAAGTTAGACGACGAAAGTCGGTGTGATAGATACTACGAAAGTAAAATTAAGATATTTTTTTTATATTTTGCCGACACGAAATCACATTAATGACAATGAAAGCAATGACAATAATGAAAGAAATTACTTAGAAACAGTAATAAAGGAAATTTATCTAAAATATTATTAGTTTATGGGTCAATTTTAATTTGTTACATTACGTTGGATGTGAGAGCACATTTACATACATATGTATAATTATCTCATCCATCGACAATAACAGTCTAACCAAGAATTAAGAACCCAATCAGTAAATATCAAGAAGTCAATTTTATTATTTTCTTCCAATTTCTAATTCGACAATAACATGACATAATATCGTTGAAAAAAAAAACAGAAATTTTTCTAAAGACAAAAATTAAACTAATAAAGTAGATTTTATGTGATTTGTGAAAATACAGCATTGCGAAACATCTTATGGATTCGTTTAATGTATCGTTAATCGACTTCATTATTAGTGAATTTGGGACAGCTACCATTAGAAAGGATGTGTGAATATCTGCTGTCACAAGAAAGCATAGTACACTACTATCATTTTTTATTGACGTCGTTGGCTTCTTGAGTGTTTCTCTTCTGTACATTTTTATACAGGTACATGAAAGAATAACATACCAAAAAAATTGCGGTGTTTAGTCGTACAGTTTTTCCTTCTGTCCCTATATGTCTCGATCGTAATACTAATATTCTATCTGCTCTTTACTTCATGTTATTAAATTTCACAATATTTATATAGTATGTAATTCTATGTAAATACATTTCAACATCATCGTCATCGTCAGCCTCTAGATATCCACTGCTGGTAATATACCTTCCCTAATCAGCGCCATTCCTTCCGGGCCTTCGGCATCCAGCAGCTTCCCGCTGTCTTCTAATTCCATTTACTAATTCATTTATTTTTCGTTTCTCGTTTCTCTATATAGCTATATTTTTATTAATCAGAGATACGGTTCGATTGGAGAACATGCCAAACCCTAATAAGGTTAATCATATGCGCTGCGCTTTCTTTAGATTTATTTTCAGATACAAGTTGAAGCGTGCAACATACACATTAATGTCGTTTGTCACTTGTCTCTTGAAACAATTTAAATACTAAAAGTTTAACTACTTTACTGATTTAGTCATGTCCTGTTTTTATTTTATCTGGATTGTGATTTTAAGTTAGAATATAAATTATTATTTATATAATTCTCCCATTAATTTAACGTATACATTATATGATCGTTTTCTGCAGTTTGCTTGTTCTTCCTTAAAGTTAGCTCCCTACAATAACATTTTCTAGAATAGATGTCTGTATTAAGACAGATCTTTCCTAAACAATCGTGTTATAAGGACAACTTTCTCGCTAATGCGATAAGACCGCTAATTTACTTACCCCACTTTCTTGTGCTTGTTTCAAGTGTATTATGTGTTTTTCTCTTATCTAGTCTAATTTTTTTTTGTGTTGTGTTGTACTGTATATAACAAATATAGAAGTAAATGCATAAATTACTACTGGAGAGCACCGAAGGCCGAATATCTGTATTCTAACAGATCTGATGTGCTTCTACTACATTTATCATTTTCTCCGTATACGCTGGCATTGTCATGTAAATACGTATATACATATGTACGTACGTATTCCTGTTCATACATAAATAAATAAACTAATGCGTTTGTGCCACATATATGTATATGTGTGCGCTCACAGGTCGATTAATTCATATAATTCTAATTTTAAATCAGTAAATGACGAAGTAAGTTCATATCGTCTCATTATGTTTGTCATGTGGTCATGTTGTATAGGGTGTCCCTTATATAGGCAAAAAAATTTTTTTTTCCGGTATCAAAATGCATACCCTCTATTTCTTTTTACACGACTTGGACCTACTTAAATACAAAATTTGAGGTTCCTACGTCAATATTAACCCGTGCCGACTGAGCTCTGAAGATTTAGACAAACCGGTTATTAGCCCTTACTGATAAATATAGTTAAATCAATTGTAATATATCTATTTTATAAATAAAATTCGAAAAGAATAGTTAGTTATTAATTAAAAGAATATAAAATGACAGATTATGCAGGATATATTCTTTTGAGGGTCTCTATTTTGCAATCTGGATAGAGGTTTCTATGCTCTTACCCATAGCGTAGTAAAATTGTTTTTGTTTGTCTTTTGCAGTAATCAAACCATTAAAATTTTACATAAGTTTTATTCCAAATAAAATTAGAATTGAAAGGAGTTCTTCCTTAGAACTTCCCATCCCAGTGAACAGTCACCATTTCAGGCATATGATTCTGAAAATCGGATTTTGTAGTTTCTCTCTATCTTTTCTAATCTGAATGCGACTGTGCTAAATGGAAGATTTGTTTATCGGAAAATAGTCACAGCTTAGATCTATTGCGTGTATTACAGTCTGAATTGTATAGGCAGAATCCCTTATGCTTAATTAACATCTATCTAAAACTGCAATTAGCTGAGGCGTGATAAAGTCTTTTCTTCCTCTTTTTATAGTATTTCCAGAACTTACTTTTTGAGAGGTAGATGGCAAGGGTTCCCTCAAAGCTTTCAATCAGAGCTGGTAGATTGAGAGTCAACTTGCGTTGGTATAAAATCGTGTGTAGTAAAAGATGACGACAAAATCTCGGAACTAATTTGTTGATGTCTGTTTTTCTCTTTTAATTTTCTGTCTTGCGCTTTCTTCTTTCGACGCCCTGGTTCGCTTTGTCTTTGTAAAAATAATTTATCTTCTTCTATTTTCATCCGATCCAAAGCATCAGCGTGTGCTATATAGAATTAAATATCTAAAATATTTCGAAACTCTTCCTCACGGCGCTTGTAAACGTCTTGTAATTTTTTTGAATATTTTTGCAACTCCTACCCCTCAAGCATGGTGAAGATCCACTAGTTTGTTTTACCCACTTAAGTACAGAGCTCTGGTAGGGATTCTAGCTTTTTCTCAAAATTTAATGCACTCATAAATGACGGGATTAGCGCTCTCATTAGCGCATTGTAATTTTGCGCCTGTTATTTGATAACTTATATCACCAACTAAGAAAATACTTTCTTTGTTTATTCTTAATTCCAGTGCCATTTTATAAATTTATTACAATACATATCAATCACAAGAATAAATACATAGAAATGACTAACACTGCGAGTGCGCACCGCTACTTCCACGCAACTTATATGAACACGTTT
>DWEE01003422.1:0-10517 GCA_018245755.1 Parelbella macleannani
ATTTCAGCATTATTATAACGTAACATCACGTCTGTAATCCCCGAAGGGGTAGACAGAGGGGTTTAGTACGCTCCCACGTTTCACCAGTTACGTTTAAGTCTCATGGAATAGGTAGTGGGCCTATTGTCATACACCGGGCACAGACCAGACTCCGAGTCACTATTAGACGTTCTAAAAAGTATAACTTTAGATATGACAACTGGTACAGTGTAGTTCTCCACATCACCGGAGATCCTAGTGTGGGAATATATTGGATATTCCTAGAGAAGAATATATTGTATTCATATAGAAATGTTTTGTGTACTCTTATATATAAAAATTTTATTGTTATAAAAAAATTTACGAGCTCGTCCGGTGGCTCATCTTGACTGATAAACTATATATAGAAGTGTCAGTACTGGCTTTATACTTAAGTTGCTTACCACCTCGAGGCTACCATTATTAGAGTTATTTATTATCTTGCTTTAAATCTGCATACAATTGTTTTGAAATCGAAATAAAACAGATTAATCTATGGTCGTACTGTTTAGTTGATCATCATTAAGGCTCTTATCGTTCCACTGTTGACCACGGGTCTCCACTCAAAATAAAAAGGGTCAAAGTCATAGACTACCACGCTGGCTAATTGACGGACGTTGCTTTAGAGAATATTATGGAGGACTCTAAAGTGTGCAGGTTTCTGCACGATGTTTTCCTTGACCGTTACAATAAGTAACATTTAATCTTAAAACGCATATTCTTATGTAAATATTTCTATGCCGGGATTTTAAACAAGAACTTGCGGAATGGAAGGCTCAATTCTAAATTACTACGCTATCGCTTTTATTATTATTTACAGTTTACTTAACTGGAGTAATCCAATTAAGTATTAATAATTAACAGCGAATATCTACTAGCTGTAGTTGTAACAGGAAATATTAAAAATTGAACTACTTCTGAACACTTATGCAATTGTATAAACAGATTTTTTTTTAGAATACTTTATTTGACTTTTTATTGAGGCTTCATTAATTGTATTGTTATTATTCAACGCATGTAACTTGCTTCACCTTAAATTTTATCGCTTAGAATAGTATTATAAACGTAAATGTTGACCATTACGACTCGAACGTAAGCGTCGTAAACAAAAATATATGCAAAAATCACAATGGCTAAAGCGGCCGCCTTACGCCGCGGTAAAATTTATTAACACTAAAATATTATTTATGTACGCTCGAGCATCTGACGATTTTCTATGGTGATCGTTCACGATATGTTCGATTGGAGGGCATGTCGACATACATTCCTCGGGCTATCGCAATACAGCATCACGGCGCTTGCCTATTTCGTCCAAATATTGTACTTACTGGATGGGCGGGCGCACACGTAATTTATACATTTCGTGTGCAGCCCTATAGGTTACTGAACAAAAACGTGTTCACACGCTGGACTATATCGAATATGCCTTAAAGGATTTCATCATTGAACTAATCGCATATTCTTGAATGTTCTCACAATGAGTTTTATGAGACCTATACCTTATAGACCTACAATTTATGAGTTGTACAAGATTTTTCAACAAGTCGCAAAGCGATGTGTGATTCGGTTAATTTTTGAAATATAAATCATCGACCAAATATGAATTAGTAACAGTAACTTACAACCTGTTGTTAGGTACGTTCATTTGTTCGTTAAAAAAACGTAGTGTTTCGTCTGTAGCCCCCGAAGGGGTAGACAGAGGAGTTCAATTCACTCCCACGTTTCACCAATTACGTTTACGTTCCATGGACTAGGCGGCGAGTATATTGCCATACATCGGGCACAAATCCAGATTTCGTATCACTACGAGATATTTCTAATAGTACTAGAAAAATGAAGTTACTTAAT
This sequence comes from Parelbella macleannani, assembly GCA_018245755.1. Classification (NCBI taxonomy): domain Eukaryota; kingdom Metazoa; phylum Arthropoda; class Insecta; order Lepidoptera; family Hesperiidae; genus Parelbella; species Parelbella macleannani. The sequence continues at coordinate 1,867 of DWEE01003422.1, forward strand.
CTAGTTTTCGTTTAAATAAATATATGGTAATTTTATTCCATTCGCACTAAATATTCTTAAAGAATGTACTAAAATGAAACAGGAATATTTATTAATGTAAAATCAAACACTAAAAAAGCAAATTACGAGTAGGTATACTTAGAATATTACTTTGAATTATATTAGCAGCAATTTCCATGAATATCAAATGAAGCAGTAAAAAAGAACGAGGAATTTATTTAGAATATACAAACATATGCGTACGATTACTAATAGATGACTGGTCGTACATGTTGTTATGGCGATAAGGCTGCGTCTGCGTTGTAGCAAGGCTGCGGCGCTTGTTCCGAGTTCCGACAAGTGATTCCAATTAATCAATGAGTTAAACAGGCTTTTGATTAATACTTCAGGCAATACCAGCGCTTGAACCTCCCTAAGGCGGAGCGATTAATATTTTCTTACGTACGTACGTATTTAAAAAACATTTATGACGAAACAAGTAGGTATCTACTTAAATAATTGATGCGCATGAATTTAGTGACATTAAGGAAAGTTATTTATTTATTTAAATTTGTATACCAAAAAGGGTAGAACGTAGTGTACACATATTATAGTTTTATAATTAACATCTAAACTGCCTGTGTTCACGAATAAAATCATTGGCACAAGGCACATTGAACAAAACCTATGAAATGATTTGTGAATCGATGAGAGATTAAATTGAGGTCGGTAAAGCGACATAATGAAAGATCCACAAATGAAATATATGAATACCCACGAACTACGTCATCATCATCATTATCATCATCAGCCTACCCCTGTTCACTGCTGGACATAGGGCTCCCACTATGAGCGCCATCGCGCCCTGTCCTCGGCTTGTCGCATCCAGCATCTGCCTGCAGCCTTTCGCAAAAAGTAACACAAAGTAATTATCAATCTTTTGGGCAGATTTAATAAAAGATTGGTACGTAAGTTGTAAACATGCTAATCTCTTTTATAAACTCAACAATTACGTTCGTATTTTTTAATCAATATCTACATTGTAACATCAACACATATAATTATGTAGTTAATACGAGAGTCAAAGTCTTCGAAACTGACGTGCGTGTATGAAGACAGCAACGAATATAGAAGAAGCATAAAACTATAACCTTTATGGATATTCGGTACTTGATGCTGTCTACCTACCCCGAAATAGACTTGGAGTGATAGTATAATATGATAATAATATACAGCGATGTCTCATATCATTACTCGCCAGCTATTAACATGTCCTTACAGCCAAAATGACTCGATAACCCAGATTACGATCTGAAACACGTTAGTCACTGACATTTAATAATTCACAATGTAGGTTTATTACAGACATGTAACAGGTATATTTGATACCGATACAAGACTTATGTCACGTCGCTCTAACACCCGTAATTTAGTACACCCTGTATTAACATGTTTACAATGACAACATAAATTGCGATCAGAACATGTTTAAATATAATACTTAAATAGATCTACTAATACTTCAATAAATCTTTTTAATTGTTACCTGCATATGATAATGATAGATGAGTGGGTAACATTTTTTGTACATGCTGTTATCCGTGAAAAAAATTGTAGCGAATTAATCATGGCAGATTTTTTTCGATACCCTATGATACATTTTATTGGAATTCCTTAAAATGTTGTACATTAAGCTTAAGATGTATGTACATATGTACCTACGTACATTGGTAGGCACACCTACCTTAAACCCGTTTTGTAATGAATGAACGCTGGTGGAAGTGAGAACCGATAAGAGTGTTAGTTATTATCTAATTGAAAATATTATAGTTTTCATCGCTGCAGCTTTACTACATACCTACATATTTACGTTCGGCCGAGTATTGAATTATCCTTATTTTGAGTGAGAAAAATGAAAATGTAGTTTTGGACCATTTGTACTTATTTATTTATTGTAAAATTTCCAATTTCATTTCATAAATTTTTTCAATCAAAAGAATTTTTTTTTTTTTTTTACTTTAATGATTTTTAAATCAAGTAATTATTCTTCTTCTTTTTATTCTCTTTCCACTTCCAACATCCTTACTAACACATTCGCTGGCTTGATCCTTTTTACGTCCCACATCTTTCCCCATTTTGCATTGACGCCTTAATAATTAAATTGTTCGTCGACTTTGTATGCAAACACGAACAATGCTGGGTATTGATTGAAGTAGTGTTGCGTTGGTTACAATTTGAATACTGAAATCCAGGGAGCGTGTCAAGGCGACGCATTAATCGCTCGTGACTCATCAGGCGCGTGGGCCGCCACAATGCTCATTGTCAGCTAATTCGACAGGTGCTTTATTGCTAACTAATAATTATTTTTGTTTGTGTTTATTACAAATATCTATTAATTAACATTATATCATCACGCCGGGTTCCTCATCGTGTTGCCTGAGCGCACTGCGTGCCAACTATCTCTTTCTTTTCAAACCTGTGTTATGCTTCTTCTCTCTTCATACCTTCACACCAGTATCGGAGACTGCATCCTTTATCATTGTCTCTCTCTTTACGACTCAATGAAGACTGAGCCAAACGTATGAAAACGTTTTAAGGAGTAAGTCATAGTAACCTCTAAAATGTTTCCAGTCCCATCCGTTGCCGGCTCTATCGTTATTAAGGGATATAAAAAGTCATGCTCTACCTGCTCTTTTTAAAGACAGGTGATGTTATCACATCCGTCTTGAGTGATAATAGCGCCAAGAGTACATACGATAGTGCCAAAATAATTAAGGCCAAATGTTGCTAAAGTAAGATTGCAGTAAGCTATCTAAACGTAATTAAAGTTTTTTTAGAAACGTTAGCTTCCTTGATACGAGGTATTTGCGTACGTATATACCTACTTAGCCTAGCTCAAGTTTTAAAACTGAATTGTTAGCTTCTAGAATTAGTAATAATTAAAAATCTAAATTTAAAACGACCGTATCGCTCAATCTTAGCACTGTTCTCAAATTTTAGCGCTGTTCATTAAATACTAAAGTCAAAATTAAACTCCAAGGTAAGTATAACCCGATAACAAGTTAATTAATTTAGGCAACTAACTAGACTATTATATTGCCTTAGACGTACCTAGTCAAGAAAGTACTAAGGAAGGAGGTAGGTACATCAAGATTACGTAACTTAATCAACTAACCAGTTGCCTAAGTTAGTAAGTAAATCAAGGAACTACAAAGTAAGTAAGTAGGTGCATCAATAAAGTACTAAGTAAGGAGATAGGTACATGAAGAAAGTATTTACAATGTTCTTAAGTGCGACACACGCAAGGGGTTAGGGGCGCTGAAGGTTATCGGTGTACGAGCGTTTTCCAATACGTCATCATTATCAGGGTTCAAACTTCACGGGCAACCTTTCCGCCCCACGTCTACCCATTACCATTAACTCACAATCCATGACAAATATACTAGGTACATATGTACCTACATAGCTAAATATGTGTGCTTGTAGTCTGTTTTATAGCATCGCAGCCAGAAACTACAAATCGATTTTGCAATTTCACATCGAAAAATATTGTAGTGCATCGACAATTAAGTGTATCCATGTAAGATATGTCTTATTTTAGCACGGTTATGAAAGCCTAAATATAACCAGTGAAGTGAGCACTTGACATTTTGAAAATGATACCCTTTTGAAAGTATTTTTTTTCGATATACCTTCACATGTTTCTCACAAAACTCTTACAATTTGAAAGGCAGTTGCACTACCGTGTGAGACTTTTAAATTGCGTATTAAAAGCTGACATAAAATTGTTATTGAGTTCATAAATACTTGTTCGCTGAGCTAAACGAGAGAAAAAAGTATATTACGTTTATTATAGAAGACTTATTGGTATTGCAAATTAATTTCAGAAGAATATGTTGTCTCGAACCTTTTTTAATAACTTCGTGAGACATTATTAAAAAGACTCAACAATTTCAATGGCACGCCATTTATAATTTACAATTCACACGAATCGACATCATTTATACACCTAACAATGTTTTCAGAATAATAAATCTGCTCATTGGTAAAAACTGTATCGAAGCATTTCATATTGTTCGAAATCAAAGCGCACAAAACACAGACAGACAGACAGTCAGACATACACTTCTTTTTACCTCTACTTTTCATTGAAGACGTAAATTTTATCTGGAAAAGAACTTTATTGGTAGAAAAGATTCAAATAAGCTAATGAATGTTACTTATTGTTATAATATGATGTCATATACTCAAATATGTGCATATAATGCATGGCCGCAGTGTAGCTAAGCAAAGACCTCGCCTTATTTGAGCGTTCTAAGAGCACAGTTTTCATTATTTTGATCTTTAATGTAAACGCTGTAAAATTGGAAATGGCTCATTTAGTAACAAGATTTGTCCACAAATATTCTTGGCAAGTAACCTAACCTTAGGTTACGTCTAGTTTGAGTTATTTAAGCTCGGATAAACATTTAATTGTTGGTAATACTGGCACGCGGCGACGTAAATTATAAACGTTGATATGTGAATTCGTGTAACGAAAAGTCAATATGTCCGTGAGTTTTGTCGTATGTAACCCTTTCTGTAATGTAACCTGTCGTGTAACCCTGTTATCGTTAACGATTCAGGATATTAGAACGTGAGCATTGGGTCGGTTTGTGGCATGTGGTGCTGCCGGCTGATTTACAGACAATTTGCATGCAAGGCACCTACGCATTCTTGTATGTTTCACAACGTTCGAAGTTTATTCGTCAAGCTGAATTCCTGTCGACTACAATAAGAAACATTAGTGCAGTTATCTTAATATTAGGTTTATTAGCATTTTTGTCGGCGTTCGCATTGTTAAAAATACAAGACCGAATTACTAGGTCAAATAAAGTATTTCAGTTATTATTGACAAAAACGTTGTAGAATTTCTAAGAGCAGTAGAATAATATTGCAATGTTTGCTTTTTAACGCTATACAAAAAACGTCTTTAGTTCACAGCGAAACAAAAACGATTTTATTGCGCTAAAGGTTGCACAAAAAGTTTGCTGATGGTCATTTTCGAGTTAGATGGATGTTTCGATTTTTAAATAAATACTACGCGTTAGTCAAAGCATTCAATTTTAGTAAATGTATGCGCATTAATTTTTAGTACGGGTATACGAACACGGATATTAAAATCCTTTTTTATTATTGTCATATCATCACTCTAGGTATATAGAGATCTCTATTCTCGCAGACCTGAGGTTTTTATTCTTCATACATCACTGTCTTAATACACACTCAGAAATGGAAGACCCGCCTAGCGTTTATCATATCGTAACATTTTTCAATTTATGATTTTTCACCACAAGATATTTTTACATGTAGTGTATTTTTAGAGACAAAAAGGTTGTCATGTTAAGCCATTGAGATTGTAAGCACGCTAGTCTAGAGATGTTCACGCTATTAAAAAAACTTTAGACGTCGGGCGCCAAGGGCAATTTATAAATTTACTCTCTAGATGCCTTTTAGTATTGTGTAATAATAAGTGTTGCAATCATACAAATATTCCCACCTTTCAGGTATATAACAAAATGATATGTTATTAATTTACAATGGTATATAATTTTTCGAATAATTGTAAGTTCCATTACTTTTATTTTCAAATAATTATGATTTCAATACTGCTTGCTATTGCTGTATGTTATTTAAGCAACTGTATACGAGTACGTATTGTTTCTTTTATAAGTAATTTATAATGAACAATAAATAACAATAGGTACTTCCTAACAAATGTTAAATATGTACCTAATATTTTTTTATTGTATACCAAAATACTTGTCTTATTGCCCACTATTATAGTAAATTACTGTAACACGTGGCTTCGCTCACGTTGCTGACCGTACTGACATTCCACATTCCAACTACAGAGGTGAAAGATCAGTTAAGAAGACACAACGATAAGGGCACTAAACAGAGCATTTTTTCAAAATCTTAAAAAAATCACCCCAACCCTTCGCTTGGTTTCGACTTGAAAGAAGGATAAATGTACATATTTATGCATTTATCATGTTGCTATGGAGTACGATATACCAAGAAATATATAAAAAAAAACTTAACATCACGCCTGTAATCCCCGAAGGCTTAAGCAAAGGAGTGTAGATAAAAATATATTATAGAAGTATTATATTGTAAATTTAAGCTTAAACCTGTATTTTATCTGTCCGCTGTTGGAAAATGGGAAACCTCTTAGAACGACTCTGTTGTAACGCATTGTTATTATGTCGTATTTAAAGTCTATGTATCGTAAATAGCGCTGTTAGATAGCCACAGTACTTACTCAAGTCCATCAAACGCCTCACGAAGTTTCGTGCGATCATGTTCAATAAACATTCAATTAAATTAGAATCGTAAAGCGTACTTTCTTTATTATGTCCTGTTAAGGAATGTATTTATGCACGGCGTCGGCAATGGGAAGATGTTTGCAGAATGTTAACGAAATTCAGATACGCAGATCGCAGTAGGATTAAAATTGGAGAGTGTCACAGGCAAATTTGGATGAGCTTCTGTAGATCACGGCCCACATATCCATCCAATTATCAGCGATTGCGCGTCCGCTATTTAACATAGGCCTTCCTTATCAGTGCCACTCCTAACGATTCTGGGCCTGCCAAATATTCTAATATATATATTGCTCATATATATTGTTAATAATTATTCAGACTTGTCTATTTTGATGTCGTAATCATATTAATGCAAATTATTTCTTAAATCTCCCATGAATTGCCATCTTTCACAATTCGCAATAGAGCTACGTGGTGTTGGCGGGCTCCAGGCCTCTGTCCATTAAAACTCCGCTTACATAACAAGGACGACATCTATATTATTAGTAAATTCAAATATTTTAGACGTGAGAAAACATTTTTCTGTTAAACAAATGCGCAACAATAAGCAGATGTAAAAAAATTCTGATAAAAAATATACATATTTATAAACAATATTATGTTCTTTATAACAGAATTTATTTTGTTAATTAGTAAATTTATAATCCATTTAAATAGCGGGTCAAACATTTGAGCAAATAAACTATTATAGCGTTAATACATTTTTAAATCATTTGAAGGATGTTGAATTTTTTTCTTTGTAGCAGAAGTAATATTATGCGTTTCGGTATAACCTTCTTAATTTAAACATGTAAAAAACGACTAAATACGTAATTTACATCATTAGATTACATTTTTAACATACATCATTACATCACACATTTAAAATAACATCATTAATCCTTTTGTTGCTTAAATGTCGGACACGGGAATCCTTTCATTACGAGAAACATTAAAGCCTGCTCAAAGCAGTTACCTACGTGAGATTTCGAGAACCTACAATAAAACACAAGTATTCACATTAGTGTTTGATTCTACCATCCTGCGTCCAATGTCGCTGATATCGGGAATTTTAATAAGTGTAAATTAGGTACTCATCATACAATGACGGTTGACCTAAATGTGTTACTTCAAATTGCCTATAATTTATAAACAAACCTAAATTATATCAATTTAATATGAAATGTCCTTATATCGCCCCACTGTTGGACACGGTGTGAATGAGGAGGATTAAGAAGCGGTATGCAGATGAATCTACTAAATTTCTACAACTCACTAATTACTTTGTACGTCCATAATGGAATAGGCGGTGTACCTATTCCCGTACAGCGGGCACAAATCCATAGAAATTTCAAATTAGAAAAACCCAATAGTACCCGACCAGCGATCGAACCCAGAACATCAGCAATCGCGCTCGGAACCACTCAACCAACGGGACAGTAATAGCAAAGGTTACATTCATAAATTAACAAGTAGGTATACACGGAATTGAATCAACTAAGATACATTTAAACAAAATAATAATACACGGCTTACCTCATGCTGCCAGTAACCGGATGCGGTTATTACAGGTCGACCTCTACAGCACCTCTGCGATCGCGTACGCATCGCCGGCCACGACTATTTTACTTTAATGCAAATCCGTAGCATTGTCGTGACCTGTCAGCCGGTAATCGATGGTGAGCAAAGAGATCAGCTGATGTATGCGTATACCTAAACCATTAGTTTTTACCTCTCAGTCCAATAAGTAATGATGTTTCATAAATCTTGATCGGTGCTCAGCTAATCCAATTGCCCAAACATGACCGATTTTGTCTGGTTTGAAATGTGTTTTACGCACACAGTTATTTGACGTTCTCCACATAATATGTACATAATTATGTAGCTCGCTTTGTGTGAACAACCGCAATACAAGTGATAGATAACATATGATAACATGTTAAAGGTAGAATTGTTGATCCTGATGTAGTCTGCAATTTTATCAGCCCATATATTTTAATCAATAAATTTTACGGCTTAAAATTTAAAAATCGATGTTATACCAGTTCCCTTACGGGTTAGGCAGTGAGCACTCAGTGACTTGCTCTTGCTACTATCGGCGCTATTTTCATACACGCACGTTGAGTTCGAAAATTTCTGGGTCCCTTATTTGTATCCGTTAACATTTGCATCTATATCTGTTTTGTCATTCTTTCATTTGATATTATTTCTACCTTTTATTAATGTAAGTACTAAAAATTATACGACCATACCATGCCCTGCATATCCGGTATGAATGTGTGCTTTTTGAAGTGCTATTCGATATATCAGAGATTTACATGTGAT
>DWEE01003423.1:0-10517 GCA_018245755.1 Parelbella macleannani
TTTATTTTTAATGAAATAAATACGTTCAAATCTATTTACAGTACAAGTACTGCATATAATGGTATATCATGATTTTGTTGCAGGCAAAAAGCCACGACTTGAACTTCGTGACAGTGATAAGAGAGATTAACGACGTGTTGACGATTCCGGTATTTTTTATATTTACAGTATTGACAATTGTGATATTATTTATTTTGTTCTTATTATTCATTCATTCATTTTGTTCTTATTGTTCATATTATATTATGAATTTTGTTCTGTACCGCTACTTGAATAAACATTTTGTTTTATAAATGTCATGTAAGCTTTTATTTATCCTAAGATACTAAAACTTTAAACATCGTTTTTTAACGAAATACATATCTAGTTACAACCATGTGTCTGTATTTGCGACCTATAGGATCAATTTGGTAGATATTTGTTATAAAACAAACGAATCTTTTTAAAATCCCATTTATATCATCAAAAACTTCTTTTACAATAATTCTACATCATTTTATTATAAAAATATTCATGTACATTGATTAAAACATTAGTGTCATTGCATTATTACATCTGTCGCAAATCTGATATTATTATAGCACATTAAATGGCGTTTAAATCACATAGCAAACTTATGATATCTAAGACTGGTTCATAAATAAATAACAAAAGGTCTTAATCAATAAAACATACAATGATACAGTCTGTCACTTCGAATTTATGAGGACACAAAACGAAAAAAATAATCCTAAAAATTAAAATATTTTTGTGTAAAAAATAAATCATTATTGAAACAACATGTATTTACTGTAATATGAGAAATAGGTGGTGGGTGGTCTCAATAATCCATGTATGCTGCCATGTTTGTGAAGCATTACGTTATGTCTTCCATCTCCATCAGCTGCATGTTTTGCATAAACATTTGTAGACCGTTGTCGTCCTGTATTAAGCCCTCGTAGGTATGAGGATTTTTCTTTTCAAGCTGTGAAAGTAATAACTTTGATTAGTAAAAAGATAATTTGCAATGCCTATTTATATCGCAGATTTTTGTAAGTGGCCCTGACTATATTTCTATTTTTATGATCAAATATACCACATTATTTCTTTTGAAGGTAAAGGATAAGAAAGTAACCTTAATAATTTAAAATAATTAATGTTCGGTGTAGAGTAGGTATTTTCTGACTTGAATTTTCAAACTTGTTAGATTTTCTAGTATTGACTCGGATTGGTCCGTGGCCGGTGTACGGCAATAGACTCATCTACTATTCCATGGGACGTAAAACGTAACCGGTTAAGCGGGGTAGTGTACTGCAGTTCTCCACCTAGTCCATTTTGGATATCAGGCGTGATGTGTAATTTCAAGAGACAGTTCGATGTTGATCAATAGCGGGGCGGAGGCAGGTTAGGTTAGGTGAGTGTGGGCGTGCCTGCGCGCGCAGCCAGGCGGGCAGCGCGCGCACGTGCCGCGGCTGCGCGTAGCGCGCGTCCAGCAGCAGCGCGCCGCCCCAGTCGCCGCCGTGCCGCACGCAGCGGCCCAGCGCCTGCGCCACCGCGCTGCCACCGCCCACATTAAACACACTACTTATATACCCTTCCATTATGTTTCCGACGCACTAATGGTTTTCATTAGCCTTATGCGATATATTGAGATTGGTATGGTTACGCGAAACAGTCAATTCTCGCCTGTCCATCGAAAATTACGTTTTTAAATAAAATTACACACAAACAACTTCGGCACTATCATTATCGGTACGCTGCGCACTGCTGTAGGTACCTTATACCTAATTTTTTTTCTGATGGAAGGAGTGTGGTACGCAAAATTACGAACAACATTTTAAATCGATTGACAGGGAAAGCACCACATCGGTGACTATGGTCGTAGAGAAATAGATCTGTTTAAGAGATTCGGTCGAAGCGGCCACGGGTGGGAGTGGGCGGTGTGCGGTTACCGGTGCGCCTGCGCGCTGTACCAGTCGGCGGCGCGCTGCAGGCCGCGCGCGGCGTGCCGCTCGTTGTAGCGCTGCTTCTCGCGCACGCTCGCCTCCTCCACGTTGGGGAACGGGATGCCCACCTGCCGCACAAGCACCGGCTCTTACATGCTACTTTACAGCACGAACGCGTACAATATATCTATTATACGGGTACATATTTCTGCTATGCGATTAAATGGTGACGATATCGAATCCGATACAGTCCTGATGATTAGGACTATCGGACTACTATGAATCGTAATGTTCTCTAACCGATGTCACATTGCGCCGGTTCTATTGAATCTTATCTTGAGCCTTAACTGCATTGAAAACTTAACACCGGTTGATTTGTGAAACCATTTTACAATGTGCCCGATGAAGCTAAAACAAATCACATACGGCGATGACGAGCCTGGCTTGCTGGTCGCGGAAGTCCATGCCCTCGGCCGCCTTGCCGCGAAACACGGCCATCAGCAGCGCACCCTTCTCCGTCATAACTTTCTCGTAATATTCCTGGAATCAATCGTATAATTGTTTATAATTTATTAAATATCTATACAAGCTTAAAATAATATGTATAGGTATATGAACATAATTTTGTTGATGAATTTCTTAGAACTATAAGCAAAAATAAACATTACGTTCATTAGATAATTTGATAGTTTATATTCGATACTGACATGTATTCAGATATCTTTACCTCCATTACGTCGTTGTGATCCGATACATTCTGGCTCTCCAAGAACACGTGTTTCGTCTCAGTCAACATTTTCCACAGACCCGTTTCTTGCCATCTAGAAGAAGGATACTCATTATTACTGTTTCAAGGACGAACGTGTTGCAGTTTAGTCGATGGTACGGAATTCCATTTACTCGGTTGCCTTCATGTAACGTTATGGAAAACACGAACGACTGGTAGATCATCGCGATAATCCTTTTAAAACGGGGTAAGATGGCGTCTGAAACGTATACGAGTTCCACTTTCAATAACGGCAGAGGACAGGACCTGGTGTGCAGGTGGTGCAGCAGGCGGTAGGAGGGCACGAAGCAGAGCACGCCGTGGGGCGTGAGGCGCGCGGCGCGAAGCACGGCGGCGCCCAGCGCGTCGCGCACGGCCGCCTGCTGCGCGCCGCGCCACGTCAGCGTCAGCTGCGTGCCGCCCGGCCCCGCGCACACCGCGCCGATCCACACCTGCACGCGCCGCTCGCTCTTTAACTCGCACGTATTCGCAGAATGTTACTCGTGGACGCCCTACCGGTCGCACGATTTCAAAATACAATATAGTCGGTATTAGGAGAATTATGTTGGAGCTGCTAAGATGTTGGTGTGATCGCGTAGCATGCAGTGGCGTGCGTGTAGCGGCGTGCACGGACCCGGTGCGGCGGCACGACGTGCGGCGGGCTGACGGCGTGCGGGAAGCGCGCGGCCAGCTCGGCGGCGAGCGCGGCGCGCGGCGCCAGCGTGCCGGACGCCAGCAGCACGCAGCGCGCGCCGCGCAGCCCCTCGAACACCACGCCCGGGTTCATGCACAGCACGTGCAGCTCGTACCCCGCCGCCGCCTGCGCACACCACCCGCTATTAGAGATTCGACTGAAAACTTTCATTAATAAAGATGAAGCTTTCAATTCTCATCTTCATTAATGATTATGTTTTTTGTAGGGATTACGGAAACAACAATGTATTAATTTTTTGGTGAAAAAAATTGTCATCTTCTGGAATGAAACCTCGACAAAGCTGATCCACTTCCGATTTAACACCAGTTACCATTGCTACTTCAACTTTGAACCGCAGCACCCAGTCAGAGCGAACTCTGCACTTACCAACGAGCAGCATTTCGTTATTATTTATATTTGTGTACATTTATGTTAAGATGAAAGTTAAAACTTTACCTTTTTGTTTCTCGCCGCCTTCAGCACTAGTACGGGCACGAAATCGTCCATGGTCTGTCCAGAATTTCCATACAGGTAACCTGCGCAATAAATAATATTTATGGTTGGATATTTATTTATTATTGTTTCTTTTATTAATGACACCTACTATTGTGGTTTCACCAAAGTCAGAAATAATACAAGTCATATAACTTTTTTTTATATGTTTCGCCTGGCGAACAGTTAAATGAGCCACTTGATGGTAACTGGTCACCGGCGCCAAGTCGCTGAACAATTGCAACATCCGAAGAGTTACCAATGCATTACCGGCTTTGAAGAAAAGCTCACTTTGCATCGATCTTGAAGTACTCTATTCAGTAGCAAAACTATCCATACCTAGAACTGTCTCGATGCTCTCGACCAGAGTGCAAGTGGCCTGCGAGATGCCGATCAGAGTGCGCGGGTCGCTGTTGAACTGCCAACAGAACTTTTGCACGGCGAGGCTGTATGCTGCCACAACAAAAAAGAAAAACTAATAACTTGTCTATTTTTCTAATTTAATCGATTGAATAATAGATATTGAACATTTCTTGTTTTTTTCCTTTTTTTAATACACTCCACAATCGCCTTTCGTTTAATCTTTTCCTCTTCTACTCTTTTTCGTTGGTATGTTTCTGTAGAGAATTTTACATAATAACGGACAGTATGCATACACCTTGTAAGAAGGTAAGAGGAGCGCTACCGACCTAAGCCATAACGTAAGGCAGAATAGATAACAAAATTCTGTAACAACAAAATTGATCCTTTACATATCCACTCGGCTAGCCGACGACCCTGGCACCCTTAAGCAAGCGGACCACAGTTGTGATCGCGATCGTCACTTTATGGACATATTTAATGAAAACCGACCTGAGTAATTTTCTCGACCAATGGCGTGGTTGTCGAGAGTGCCGGCGAACACCTTCACGTCCTGCCACGTGAACTCCGCTTTCCCGTTCATCATCCGCTGTTTCTCCACTAGAGGTCTCTGGTTCGTGAACCTGGGGATATTGGTTCACACTTATCTTTACGCCAGGTCCCTTATGGGATAGGGAGAGAGCATCGACAGCCAAATATCGCTAATTTTATAGACCTACCGTGCGTCTACGTTCATCATTCTCATTCATCAGACAGTATCCGGACATTGGTCCACTCTACATATATTTTATGTTTTGTGTACGAGTATAATTAGACTTTACCAATAGCATCCGTTTTTTTCGCAACAATTTTGTACCATTTAGATTTTTATTAAATAATTTCAGCTACCAATAATTATCAACAAAATATATTTTAAGTTCAAGTATTTTTGTTAGTTCTGGGTTCCAGTTAAGGGAATTAGACATTTAATTTATTATTACGTAGTTATTTGAGTAGTCTAACGAAAAGAGAGGTAAAAATAAAGATTTTCTCATTACACGCTTCATTACAAAATTTCCTGCCTCCTTCAACTCCTTCCATTCCGCTTTATATGTCCTCAGTACATCTCCTTTCTACCCATCTCTTTCACCTCTTTTCATCTCTACTGTCTGACTTCTGTCTTACCACCGTATTTGCGGTGATCATAATAACGGAACTCACCAATATTCCCATTTGCCGAGCGCACTCTTCAGTACGTCGATATCAGACGCGGCCTCTTTGTTAGCGTATCGATACATTGAAGCTGTTTCGAGCTCCTACAAATATTAAACACATTTATTTTTCTAAAAAATCCATTTATTCGGCTAACGAACAAAGCGAGACGCAATGGAATTACTAACGTTGAATGAAACAAAAATTGTACACTTTCCGAGCAAAAATTTTCGAAAAATGTATATGTACTTTTACGCCAAAATTCATTGAAATTATAATCGAATTGCATACTCGTGACGATGCTATGTTGAAGGTTTTTATATTATATCATAGACTACCGTTTGGTTGCGATCTCGCCCGAGGTAAGGGGCAGATTCGGCCAAAGGGGGAGCACGCATGTCCAAGAAGAGCCTATTCACCCTTCTTGTCAAGAGTTTTAGTTAACATGGTAACTTTTATGTATGTACATACATGATTGTGCACAATACCTTCAGTGCCGATCGGATCTGCTCCACGTTGATCACGAAGCTCGCAGCGTCGCGGCACACATCCTCGATGTTGTGCGCTTCGTCTATTATCAGAATGTTGCCGTTCAGGTTGATTTTCATCTGGATTTGAGAGCGACGTCAACATAAGTCACATTCTGATCCAAACCACATATGCGAATTATTGTGTGACATTTTCAGATGTGTTTATAAACTTTAAAGATTATGCCGAAAGTTTTGTCATATTACTTCTCAGAAATTTTTGAGACAATCGTACAATCTAAGATGCAATGTGTATCCTGGGAAATTAAACAATGTAGGAACAGATTCCTATCACAGCTGCGTAAAGGAATAAGTGATGTGATTTGTGCCAGCATGCGGGTCAGAGAGACAGACGACAGTGACTTAGGACTTACGGTCTTCCTGATAGCAGGCTCGATTATGTAATTGTAAGGACAGAACACTATCTCTGCTTTGGTCGCCATGGCCCTTGCGGCGTAATACGGGCAGGCGCCGAGCGCTTCCCCCGACCTCACCAGCTGCTCCAAGTTAAAGGCTGGCGGTAACGCGTTGTGATCTAAAGCGGCCCGATTCTCATAGTATCTGCAGCCAGAGATAGCTTTTTGATCGACATTTGATTGGTATTTCTGAAAGAATAACGTTTTTTTCATTACGGCTTCAAAATATCATTAAAATCAGCGCGGATATTGAACTATTTATAAGATCTAAGAGTATTTGAAATCTTCCTATTTAGACAGATTAGTGATAAAAGCTCTCTCACAATCAAAGACAAATGTATGTATGTTTGGTACCTTTAATCACTCTCTCGATATTCTTGAGCTTTAGCGTACTTGTAGTTTGAACGGAATACGATAAATGTTACTACAGTTTTCGTGTGAAAAAGGTAATCGACGGAGACGGGTGGAAAATGATGATGATGATTACGATACTAATTGTGACGTCACACGTACCTTGACGCATGCCCTGCACATATCGTCCTTCGTAGACCACTGCTGCTTGTCCAGCCCTCGAACGCAGCTGTACTCCCTACTCGAAATCACACTCATCTTGATCTCCCCGCAATAGTGTGTCCTTTTAAATTCCTTAATGACTTGCTCCAGCTGCTTGTGTGTGCGTGTGCCGTAGTATATGACAGGAACGCTTTAAACAACATGTAAAAATGCAACTTGGCAGTATTTCCCTAATGCCCAAGGTCTCGTTCTCTCAAGAAACAGACAAATACAAAATAAAATTATGTTTCTGCTCACCGTTTGCTCTGAGAGGTGTCCGCTTGACTGTTTTTCTTCTCGGGGGTGGAGGATGTATTAGGGGCGTCCGAATCAATGTCGAGCGTCCGATCAGTCGCAGTCCGACCCAAGTTGACTTTTTTGTGAATCGTCACAAGTCCTGACTCTTGAGAATCTATAAAAACAATTCTTGCTTGTGTTCTTGTTCAATCATATTTCACAAGTACATATAACTTCTAAGGTAAGAAGTAATATGTGTGTACTTGTGAAATATGATTTCCAGATAATAAATGTATATATCTACGTATTTATCGTGTTTACTTCTTGATGTATGATAAAAAACTATTTCTTATAACATATGCTTCAATAAGATTAGCCATGCAACAGAAACACTAATGAAATTCCCATTAGTGGCAAGACTAGTTTGTGTCCGATGTATTGCAATCGGCTCCCTACTCCATGTGAAGTTTAACCTAATTGGTAAAAGGGGGACTAGCACACTTCTCTACATACTCCCTCGGCGAAAATTAGGCGTGATTTTATCATAGTACTACCTATGCATTGGATTATTAAAAATGTATTGATGGTCAACTATTGCAATATATTAGATTGTAGAGTACTTGGAGTCACGTTGTAGGATAGTATGTGATCTATATTACATATATCACCATCGTCTTCATCAGCCTGTTTCAAGCCGTCGCTGGACATAGGCCATCTCCGAACTCTTTTATTCGAGCGACACTCAAACATATTTTTCTTGTTTTTCGTTAGTTAGCAATCATTCCCTAAATGTTGTCTTTGGATGAACGGCACTTGGGTGTACATAGCTTAGGTAATGCACATACCTATCTACTTGTTACTTTAAGTCCTTTTTGCTTTATTATACAATAACATTACATCAACGGACATACTCTCGTATACATCCGCGAAGATCTATTGAATCAGTCGTTGTCCCTGAGTTACCGCGGGGTTACGAGGCGGTATGTTGGAAATGTCAGCCCGACATTGCTGTGACGTCCGGGAGACGTTAACCGTATATTGTGTACATTCCTGCTTCAATAGGCCTACGTCTAATATCACCCTCGCTATATATTTTATGACTTATTATAAAATTATTTATTTTATTTATTATATATTTTATGACTTAACACGTAAGTATATGAAAATCTACCTAAGTTTTGCCAAATCTTCAACTTAGTGTATGTAATGATTAAAAATTATGTCTAGTTTTATTACATTTTACAAACTAATATATTCATATTGATCTTTTTTATATTTTTTTAATGCTCAAATAAAGACCTGAGCAAGGGTGGTGGTGGTGTGATGTGGTACCATGTGGTGGGCGGTGGGACGGTATAGTAAAAGTAGAGTCATTTTCGGATGACCGCAACTAACTCATCTAGTCATGAGAAAACTTAAGGATAGCTAGAGGGATAGACGAAACAGTTGTTGGAACTTGTAAGGCTTCTCATCCCTAACTAGGGCAAATAATGTAAGGAAGAATGATATTTTCCTTAGGATTATTCAGCCAGCATCAATCCTAGCGTAATTACGCCACAACCTGACAAAATCACAAATAATCTCAGTGTTTTGGAGAATTCATCTAACTCAAGTTTCATCAAGGTACCATGCAAAGATGACACAGATATGTTGGAGTTCACTAAAGCTTTAAGGCTAGCCGTATCATAAAAATGGTCCTAAAGTTGTACAACATACAGGTGTCAATATGTTCATATGAATCTACAAGGTATTTAAACAAAGTGTCTGGAAGACTCAAAAGAGTACTCAAAAAACGATCTCTATACAAATAACACTACTGGAAGTACGAGAGTGCCTCCGGAGCTCCATTAGGTACTGTAACACACGTACCTAATCATTGTAACTATGTACTATATACTGATAAATAGAGCTGTCTGTCACATTGTAGCGGAAACAGAAATGTATTTAGCAATCGCTGAACAGAATATTCTGAATGCGGGCCGGAGGTGACGTCGCTAGTGTCCCCACGTTGTTTGTTTAATAGGGATACATTGTTATACCGGTTTTAAAATATAATTACAGTTTGTACTGAATATGATTTAAAACGAAACCTGATTGAAAGAGACTGAGTCCAGTTTACAATAAAAACAGAAATATTTTTGTGATTCAAAATCAAAATATTCGGCTTATGTAACACAATTATTATTATTTGAAGCAGGTTAACGAAATATGTGTGTTCCAAAAAGACATTCTACATATTAATATTTTATTATTAGGGTTCAGTTTTATACACAAACGCGCATATTGAAGTGTGACGCGCATATTGAATGAAAAATTTTTATAGCCATTTAAATAGCATAGTGGAATGATATGTTGCATACGTAATAAGGTAAACTAATAATTATATGTCATAACTAAGCAGCGCTACAATATTATAAATAGCAGTATGCTATTATCAATCAAAATACAATCAGTTACTGTAAACATTTCTTTGACAGCTTTATTGGTCTAGTGGTTGCAAGCTCGTCAGTCGATAAAGAGGTTCGAGAAAGAAGAGGTCCCGGTAAAAGTAATATTGGATTTTTCGAACTTAAAAATAGTAGCGGCGAGACTGAATTTTTAGCCGGTGTATGACAATATGCATACCCCGCGTTCCATGCGACGATACATCTGCTAAAACGTGGGGTGTACTATATAACTCTCCCTTTCCTTTCGAGGAAATACATGCTTTATATCATGCTAGCTCTATTTAAGCGGTAGAAGACTTCCTGAAAAATTAAGTATACATGGCCACAATAGCTGCGGGCCGCGCTCAGCGCCATCATCACGTAATCCCGCTAATGGCGTCATTGTCATCGCGCTGTGCCGTTCCGAATCAGTGAGTCGCTGCCACTCTTTTGATTCCCAGCAGTTATGCCTTAATGCATTCTGGCTTCGGAGACACTATTATGTACCATTTGTGTTTCTGTTCGTTCGCCCTTATTTTAATGTACAACCCTCCTTATGTATTAGACCGGAGTACAGGAGGTATTAAAGAGTAATATTAACTAAGCGATAAGAGGTTTATTGTGTTATATTGAAGCTAGAAAAACCCTGCAAGGATAGAGATATTTGACACTCGCTGCTCTCTTGACTACCCCATAAGGGACGTGACGAGAAGATATATCTAATAATAATTATAACTCTTGCAACAAATATCTAATGGACGATTTGGACGCGGTGTACGGCAATAGGCTCACCTATTCCATGGGACGTAAACGTAAATGGTGAAACGTGGGAGCGTACTACACTCTTCTGCCTACCCTTTCGGGGATTACAGGCGTGATATTAGTTTTACAGACGAAGACACCAGCGAAGCATTTAGTAGCAATATTATAC
>DWEE01003424.1:0-10516 GCA_018245755.1 Parelbella macleannani
TAAAAGTCCCGTCAAAATCAGTAGAGCCGGTCCAGAGATTAGCCGGAACAAACAGACAGACAAAAATTGTAAAAAAATTTATTTTAGTATATATACCATGTATTCACATGCATTTAGTAAAAAGCGGTATTTTAATATTACAAACAGACACTCCAATTTTATTTGTCTGTATAGATGTTACGACAATATTTCAAGAGGCGATATCTAACAGGTCATAAAGAACTATTTATATGATTGAACTTGTTCTAGGAATTGGGACTTCCAATGGTAACGTAGAAAACAGCATTTTACATTGTTTAAGTCACGACTTCCTAAATATCGCTGTTACTAATAATAAAATAATAATAAAATAAAGTAAATTTAGATACATACAAGCATACATGCAGGACGTGAAGCTAATATAAAAAGTGTAAAAAATGCAAATTAAATTTACAAGTTATCATAAATCATAAATAAAACGTACCATGAAAAAAATAGTTACTCTCTTACTTATTTGAATTGTGACTACTACATATTCCGCTTATTTATATGTAATACATTATTATGTATTACATATAAATAAGCGGACAAAAAATTATAGACACAAATTAATTAGTATCTATATTTTTTTTTAATTATAATTCTATTCAAAAATTTTGCGATGAATAGTCTCCTAATTAACACTGTTTTAGGATAATCTAATATGTGATCTAGTGATATTTTACCATCGCGTTTTACTCTATAGACTAAAAACCCTTATAAGAGTTCGGTATATCACAAGGTACGACACGATCTGGTCGCAACTCTGCCGCGCCGGCCCTACTGGATTCGAATGCGAACGAAACTAATCGTTTTTTATTTACCCTTTGCATAACACAGTGAATTACCGATAAATATGGGCATTCACTTTGTCTAAAATAAACGCAACGTCATATTATTGTATGTCAATATGTATTATCGACGGTTGTCCGTTACGTTCCTGTTGTCATATTACTGTCATATCATGTGTCATATTAATATTGTGGTTATGTCATTAAAAGGAAAAGTTATAATAATAACGATAGACAAAAAGCTAATACAAAAATATTATTTGCGTTATATTCTTCGCATCTTAACACTACCCGATGTTCAATAGAATTTTTTTACGTAATATAAAACCGTACAAAAATTATGTGCAAGAGAAGAAATAATGTACTTAGCTAATTGTTATGCTGATTTTTGTTTGTATTTATTTTCAGCGCTTGGTAGAGGCAATGGCGCCGCGCTCGGTACGCTCCTTCCGGCAGGAGTTTAATATGCAAGATCTGGCGACCACCGAACACACCTACACAACGCACTTTACCTCTGAGAAGTGAGTACTTTAGTGTAGTTTCATTACGTAGCGTAAAACGTTGCATATTTTTAATAACTAAATGTTGATTCTCTTTTCCTCTTTATAAATTTACACAGATATGTCAGGACTTCACACACAACGGAGCTCGATGGTCACGCACCAATAAAATCGATGGCCAATGGCAAATTGAACTCGCCTAACTATGCGTCTAAAACAATTGTAGGCGACGACGATAGACCTGACGTTAGGAATCTCAAGCGGGTCCACAAAATGTATGAGGGTCCGAACATTATCGAATCCAGAGGAATAATTCATCCCGAAACTCGAGAAATCTTGACCGTCGGTCAAGCAATCAGTATGAGGATATTAGACGTCCGAACGGGAAGATTACTGTCTTCACCGGACACTAGGCAAACCATGACAATTGAACAAGCAGCGAAGGAAGGTCTCATCGACCCGAAGCTTGCCGCCAGACTGACAGGTCCTTGTGGAATGACCGAAGACGGAAATGAAGTTACACTCCTGGAAGCTATCCAAAGGGAGTTGTACGACGCAGAACAAGGACTCGCAGACCCGGCAGAAAAACGAATTAAGGTGACTGTTGAAGGAGAAAAACCGACTACACAAGGAATGAGTATTTCGGACGCTCTAAACCGAGGACAAGTTGATTTACAAAGAGGTCTCTATCTTTTGCCAAACAGCACCTACATCACTATAGCTGAGGCTTACCAAAGAGGTTATCTGATCTATAATGAGATTATCAAAATAAAATCAAGCGCTCTGTCTTTATCCGACGCGATAAGTCAAGATTTAGTTGATAATAGTGGTTGGATATTGGACAGGAATACCGGCGATAGATTCCAGTTAGACGTGGCTATCAAAAATGAATTAATAAATCCAAATATAAGAGAAATAGTAGACGCTAAAGATGACAACAAAATAACACTAGCTGAAGCAATAGAAAAGCAAATTGTAAATACCAAACATTCTAAATACGTACATAGCGTAACAAAAGAAAAGTTAACTTTTAAAGAGGCTGCAAACAAACGGTACATTTGTAAACCTATGACATTAAAAGACGTATGTGATAATAACTTAATGACAAATGATGGTAAAATCCTATCCCCGACGATTCGAACCCCCTTGAATATCTTGGAAGCAATTTCCACTGGTGTATTGGATAGCGACAATGTCAAATGTATAACTGACACCACAACTGGTCAGCTCCTTACGTTATCTGAAGCTTTAGGTGCTAGGATCATTCTCACTGACAATAAGTTCCGTGATAATTTAACAGGTGAACTATGTACTATTCCCGAAGCCGTCGACCGCGGCCTTATAACATCAGTTTCGCAGCGATCAATATTTGATATTGATGGCTTTAGGGATCCTAAAACGGGTGAATTTGTTTCCTTTAATACAGCGTTGAGTAAAGGTAATATAAAATACGTTAATGGTGAAACCTTTCTTAAATCTGAAAGTGGCGATTTTGTATATTTAGAGGATTGCACTAAGGTTTCTATAGTTCGCCCTGAAGTGTTGGAAATGTTTAATCGAAAAATAGGAATTTTTGAAAATGGAAAGGAATTATCTGTTTTAGATGCTGTGTTTAGAAACATTCTCGACCCAAAAACAGGTCACTTATTAGACACTACTACAAGAAAACCTATTCCATTTAATAAAGCTGTAGAGATTAATATGATTACGCCTGAAGGTGCTGCTTTGTTGAACTCACTTTTAAATATTACACTTACTTTACAAACAGTTACAAAAACTGTTAAACGATACGTGACAGTAACTAACACAAACTCAACACTACGATCTGATACTATCATCACATTTGCAGAAGCAGTACGAATGGGTCTTATTGATGAAGGTACTCAAACGTTTACAGATCCTACAACAGGTACAGTATTTCCTATACAACAAGCCTTAGATGAAGGCTTGCTGGGGGTTGAAAAAGACGAGCCGCGTGTAGCTAGGATATCGGACCGTGTCACTAAAAGGGATTTAGTCCCTGGTCAAGTAGTAGAACTTAAAATAACTAAAAAGTCTTTTATCAAAGATCTTCCAACTAGTCCTGAAAGTAAATTACAACACGACAATAGACCGGAAACTGTTAAGAGTCCTGATTATACCATACGTGAGACAACTGGACCTCGCGAGAATATAAGTCGTGAATTTAAAACGGTTACATCGAAACCAATTATAAGCGAACCTTCGGTAACATCACTAACGATAAGGAAAAACACTATTGAACTTCCAAATGGTGGTTGGACATTAAAAGAAGCTATTCAACAAAATCTATTTGATCCATCTACAGGGTTATTCATTATTCCGGGTACTGACAGAGTTCTAGATCTAAAAGAAGCATTAAATTTGAACATTATAAATCCTGAATCTGCCAAAGTAGTGGATCCCAAAACCAAAAAAGAAATTTTATTAAATAGAGCTTTGGATTCTCAAATATTAGACAGCTCTGGTCGTTATAAATATCAATCGTACATCATTACTATGAAAGAAGCCATAGAGCGCAAGTTAATTATTTTTATACGTCTTTCCACAACAATTTCTACTCATAAAGTTATAACTATTACTTCTATTGCCGGTATGCCGGACAAAATGGAAATTTCCGAAATTCAGGATACACAAACGGACAAAACTACTTCTGATGAACAGTCTGCTCTAGAACCTGTACAGATACAGCCAGGAATTATCTATGACCCTGCTACAGCGTTAGTTATATCAACAACATCTGGTGTTTCGGAAAATATTATAGAAGCTGTTGATCGGGGCGCAGTACCGGCCAACGCAGTAAATGTTGTAGATCCTAAAACCGCTAAATTAATTCCATTAACACAAGCTCTTAATAGAGGTATTATTGACCAGCAATCGGGTGAATATACTGACGTATCAGGCAGGAGAATAAGCTTAGCCGACGCAGCTAAAGTCGGTCTCGTAGCTGTTATAGGAGCTCCTTTAGTAGCGGCCACTAAAGTTATTCAATTGGTTAAAAGTAGTATGGTTATAGATCCTAATACAGGGGAAAAACTACCCATAGAGGTAGCTTACGAGAGAGGCTTGGTTGATCCAATTACTTACAAAAAATATGAAGATTCTATTAGGGATAAGTCTCCTGATACAAATATTATACAAACGAGTACTGAACAGAAACCATCAAGTAAAAGTACTATTACAATTTCTAAGGTAATGAAAACAACAGTGTTGGATCCAAAGACAGGCGATGAATTATCTATTGATGAAGCTTATGCAAGAGGCCTCGTAGATTCAATTACTTATGAAAAATATACACAGTCACTTAAGGATAGATCTTCAAGCCCTGAGACAAAATCAACTGAATCTTTAAGTACGCTTACATATTCGCAACCGACATCTAAGCCCATGACAGTTGGAGCTGCTGTTTCAGAAGGTTTTATAACTGTTGAATCGATCCAAAATAGCCTATCAGCTGATAATCGTAAGACCATTGTCGATGACGATCGTACTAAAAAAGAAGACGGTGTTTCTAAAGTTATCGATTTAACTAAAGCGAAATCCAATAGAAAAGTAAAAGACGATATTAGTACTACTAAAAAACATGTTTCAGAGGCACAATCAGAGACTAAGCCGATTGTTTTACAAAAACTGAGAAAACGCGTTTTACCACCCCAAGAAGCCGTCGACAGAGGTTTAATAAATCAAGAAACTGCCAAAATTTTAGAAAGTATTAAATCCTATAAAGACGAGGAAGGGTCTTCTATTACACTCGAGAAGGCAATTAAATGTGGTCTTGTAAATAATCGACAAGGTAATATTGTTGATCCCGTACATGGAGAAATCATGAGTATAAATGAAGCTATTGATAGAGGTATCTTAGACCCAGAAGGTCAAGACGAAGTATTGATTCCAATAGTTAGAAGCTTAACTATTTCAGAAGTTATGGAACAAGGATTATATGATCCGTCAACAGAAAAATTAATTCACCCTGAAACAGGGAATCACTTGTCTTTAAAAGAAGCCATAATTTGTGACATTGTTGATCCTCTATCTGCTATAACTTTGTCGCCTGGATCAAATATTACGCTTACCGAAGCCATTGAAAAAGGAATCGTAGATGGTGACAAAAATATTGTTAAGACTATTTCTGGTCCCATTGATTTAATAACAGCTATTAATTATAACCTATTCCCTGAAATTACATCGGCTAACAATATTGAAGAAATACCTCCTGCTGCAATGACTTTATCTGTGGCGCAAAAACGTAACCTTATTAACCCACATACTGGAGAATTTATTCATCCACTTACTGGAAAATCCATTACAATTGGCGAAGCTATCGATAAAACTTTAATAATGGGTGTTCCATATCCTCAGACATCTTCTACAATTCCCTTAAAAGAAGCGTTAAAACAAGATCTTGTTAATCTAAAGGAACGAACATTCACTGATCCAAAAACTAACACAAAACTTCCATTAGATACAGCAATGGAACAAGGCCTAGTGGCAGTTAAACTTGACAAAGAAATATCCGAAATCAGTGGCATTGTTACAACGATAACTGAAACATTTTCATCTCAACACACGATTACAACAAAAATGGTGGAACTTCTTGCTGATTATGTACTCGTTAATACGAATCAAGTTCAGAATACAAAGACCGGGGAAATTATTTCTATAGAAGAAGCTCGTCAAAAAGGAATTATAAAAGAAGAACAAACAAATACTGAACAATTCATCGTAAATGATTCAAATATAAATTTTGATGACGCTCTTAACCTTGGTTATATAAATATCGAATCTGGTACGTTTACGAATCCCAATACTGGTAAAACACTGTCGATTGCGGAAGCAGTGACCTCTGGTGTACTAAATACAGAAATTTCGCCTGGATCTGCATCACCTTTAATTAATAAAGAATTAGAAATGCTTGATCTTAATGAAGCATTTGAACTATTATTTGATGACAAAACCCAGAAGTTTAGAGATCCTAAATCACCTAATAGAGTCGTTACGTTTAAAGAAGCATTAGAAAGAAAAATAATTAATCCTAATTCAGTTATATATAATGTGAACGCTGGAGAACCGGCAACACTTCAACAAGCACTTGATACGGGCCTTGTAGATAAAAAGACAGGAAAATTAAAAGAACCAAATACAGGTAAATCAATTGATATAAAAAAGGCTGCGAAAATTGGCTTAGTTGCGATAGTAGCTGCGCCCGTCTTGGCTGGAATGGCAGTACTACAAGGGACCAAAATGGTATCTAACAAAATTATAAAGCCTAAGCAACAAGAAACTGTTACATCGGTGGAAGTTAATAAAATCGGTCCATCAGCAAAATCCATTGACCAGCCAAGTAATCTGTTGGGTTCTCTAAAGCCAGTTGAATCGGAAAAAGACTCCTATGATGTAATTAACAGGGTTAAACCTAAAACTATTGACCATGATGAAATACCTGGACCTAAAGTACAAGGAAAGTTAAAGTCTAATGTAGGTGAACAAAAACTGAAAACTGACAAAGACATTGCCCCACATGTATCGACAGAGGCGATAAAAAAGACACAAGATGATGTTTATGAAGAAAAACCAGTATCAGATCAAAGCACAAAAATTGTAAGCGACACAATATCGAGTACCATAACAACCAATTTACAACAAGGAGAACAAAAAGTTTCATCGCTGAAATCATGTAAAAAAGAAGATAAAATGGGTTTGCAAGAAGTCCCCATAAGTCTGGATGTCCCCAAAGAGATAAGGGATGATAAGGAAGTTATAACAGAGACACGGGAATCGTATATTGTATCAGATGATAAAAAAGTTGCTACTGAAGGTGTTCCAGTTATTGAAGAAATTCAGCGAACATCTCCAAATGGTGAAGAAGTTACAACTATTATCAAAACTACTCGCACTACATCCGAGCCAACTGAATCAATTACAGAACATACAAGCACTGTCATCACAACAAAGGCTTCTAAAGTAACTACAATTGAAATTACACAAAACGAGTCTACATCTTATAATGTTATAACCGAAAAATTAAACGAACCTCCACGTGTCCTTGAAACTACTTTTGCAGGAAACGAAAGGAAAATATCACCTGACCAAGTAGACAAAGCCCACTTTACGGTTGAAAAACCAGATGACGTTCCCAAAATAATTCCAGACAGTAACAAAGATAAAATGACTAAATTTACAAAACCGGAGACAAAGGGGCTCCATGATATATCTCCAGAGAAATTTGAAGATACTAAACTGAAAGAGTCTTCATCGGAAATTAGTTATGATCCAAATACCAATACCGTAATTGAATCTACTACTGGAGTTGCCGTCGATGTTCTAACAGCCGTTAAAAAAGGAATAATTTCTTCCGAAGAAGTCAAAGTTTTAAATCCTGAAACAGGAAAACAAATCACTTTGAAAAAAGCGGTAGACGAGGGCATAGTAAATATAAGAACTGGTGAAATCAAGGATCAATCTGGGCGCAAAATGACCTTCGCTGCCGCTGCGAAATTAGGTTTGGTGGCTGTTGTTGGTGCACCAATATTAGCAGCGTCAATGGCCGTAGAAGCAGTTAAAAGTGTCATCGACTCAAAAACAAGTGAAAAATTAATGCCAAGTGAAGTATCAGGGCAAATAAAACAAACCCAAATTCTAAAAGAAGATTACCAAACATCTATGATTGATGTGAAGGACGTAGATTCGCAGAAACCGAATGAAACTGTAAGTGCCATTGAAAATTCCTTAATGAATACGAATTTGAAACCGAATAAAATATCTAATGACGATGGAAAACTTATGTCCGTGCTTCTAATTGATGCTGAAAAGCAACCATTGAGAGTAATTGAAGAAATTACTGAACAAAATGTCACTAAGGAGTTACCAAAATCTATGGAGGTACTGTGGGAAAACATTCCTTTAATAGATGCTATTTCGCAGGGTAAAATTGAACCCAAAGTATGCCGTATCCTAATCAATGGGGTTGAAACTTCGTTGACAGTTCAGGACTCATTAGAACAAGAACAAATTAGTAGGTTTATGCCGGTCGATGTCATTTCCAAAAATTGCGTTGTAGTTAAAGAGTCAAAATCTAAACGTTGTGTTGCTATTTCCCAAAAACTGACTCCAGAGGAATTGTCTGAAATGGGCGTTTACGATATTGAGAAACAGGTGTTCCTCAATCCCGAAACTGGTGCAAAAATAACATTCGAAGAACTTGTCTATGGATTACATATATTTGATCCAACTACAATTTTAGTCAAGGATTTGGGTTCCAATTCTGATATTTATATTCCTTTCGACGAGGCTATTGCAAGGCCTATAATCGATAAAAGTACTGGCTATATGGTTAACCCTAAAACGGGAAAACGCGTGTCTTTCTTAGAATGTGTTCAGGTCGGTTGGATAGTTGAAAAACCAGAAGACATTTCACTTCCTGAGCATGTTTCGATAGAGTCTGCCTTGGAACAAGGAATATATAATCCAAAAACTGGCGAAATCAAGAATATCGATACGGGTGAACTCGTACCTATTGGCGAAGCGATTCAAAAGGGTATAATTGATCAAGAATCTCTTTTAATTAAAGTTCCACGAATCAACGAAAATATATCATTTTCAGATGCTATTGAACGAGGTGTCATAGAAATACATGAGGGTATAATTACAATTATTGAAACTCATGAGACAATAGAAGTATCAGTTGCAATTCAACGTGGAATAATTACTATCATTAGGAGACCTATTTCGATTGAAGCAGTAATTATCAAGGAAATGTACGAGCCGAAATCTGGAAGAATTAAAGATAATATTAGTGAGCAATATGTTACTGTTATAGACGCTGTAGATAGGAACATCGTTCATCCAACTATATCTGAAATCAAAGATACAGCATCGGACAAATTCATACCACTGTCGGAAGCACTAGATACAAAACTAATAAATCCAGAAACTGGTAGGATTACGGATAAAAAGACTGGTAAAGACATTCCATTAGACGATGCATTGAAGAAGGGCTTAATAGCTACTAAAGATGTTACATTCTCCTTAATTGATGTTATAGAATTAGGTTATTATTCCCCCGATACATGTAAAATATTAAATCCAAAAACCGGCGAGACGATGACGCTCGCTAAAGCTATTGACGATAAACTTGTTGATCCTTATGATGTAAGAATCAAAGATGATAAATCTGAGGCTGTTGTTCCTTTTCAACAAGCCGTAAATAGTGGTCTCATAGATTTAGAAAGGGGTGTTATTACAACTCCCCTTTGTAACCTAAAGGAAGCAAGCGAAAAAGGTTATCTGCTCAGTGATAAAAAGCCTTGGACTTTACAAGAAGGCTTAGTTCAAGGATTCTATGATCCAGAAACTGGCCTTCTTACTATCCAAGACGTTACTATGACCCTCGCTGATGCTATTAAAATTGGTAATATCAACCCAGAAGCTTTAACTGTAAGGAATTCTAGTACTGCCGAAATTATATCTCTAGCAGATGCCATTAAGGTTGGTATCATTGATTCGAAAGAAGGTAGAGTTAGAGATCCAATAAAAGGTGACAAAATATCACTTACCGATGCTTCAGAGCGGGGCTTAATAGTTCCTGCAAAGCGAAAACTCAGCTTACCTGAAGCTGTTTTCAAAGGATTTTATGATCCTAAAACCGGAAAATTCTCACATCCTCAAAGCAAAGAAAAGGTCCCAACTGATAGGGCAATACGAAAACGTATGTTAGATCCTCAGTCAACCTTGGTTCACGTCGGTGGCAAAGTAATACCTTTTGAATTCGCTGTTGACAGAGGCATTGTAGATGGTAGAACTGGTACCGTTTTATTAGGTGAGGAAAGGGTTGATTTCCGGGAAGCTTTTGAAAGAGGAATTTTAGTAGAGGTCCGAAAACCACTATCTCTGATTGAAGCAATAGAGAAAGGGGTTTATAATGAAATCACAGGTCTCTTTATGGACCCACAAACTGGTAAAAAATACACTCTTATTGAAGCCATTAAAATGACTTTAATTGATCCTCACTCAGTCCATATTCAAGACAACAGATTAGGTAAATGGGATAAAATTACATTACCAGAATCGATAGAAATAGGTGTCATAGATAAACAATCAGGCAAAATTAGAAATATAAATAATGACAATGAAGAAATCAGCCTCCGTAAAGCTTTCGAAATCGGCTTACTCGTAGATAGCAAGGCACCTATA
>DWEE01003425.1:0-10516 GCA_018245755.1 Parelbella macleannani
GCCATCGCGCCCTGTCGTCTGCTTGTCGCGTCCAGCATCTACCTGCAGCCTTTCGCAGATCGTCATCCCATCGGGTCGGATACCACATACAACCCGGAAATCTATGCTCGCAGTAGCTGTGTCTTATGTTTCTTTCAGTATGTTTTCTTTGTAAGACGGACCAATTCAGAGCTCTCTAAGTGATCTAAGAACATACCTTCTGTATGTTAGATTATCAAACATGAATGCAAAAACGTGCTCAAAACATAGAAAAATGTCACTTGGACTTGTGCACACTACGAATATCTAAACATGATCAATCTTGTATCTTTTATGAGAAGATAGGCTCATATACGAAACGGCCGCGCTTCGGTAGGAATGCAGCAGCGATACTGAATCGCATGTGTTGCGCTTTCTAAATACGACTAAAGGCCATAATTAACGGTGCAGTCGCACGTTTACGAAACGCGCTGCTGTATCGTTGTAAACTGCTTGGATGACCTCCCTTACAACATGGAACCAAAATCTTATTTGAACTAGTTCAGCGATCACAGCGCCAATTAATTCGAATTTTCTCGAATATTAAATTTATGTGAATTGATCTCCATTACCAAAAACTACTATTCCCATGTTTATTTACCTTATTCCCGTACATATATTCATATTAGGTACATAATATACATATACGGATATTTATAACCCTATACATCTGTACAATACTAGATCGTTAATTATTAAGTAAAGAGTTTGTTTTTTACAAATGGCAAAAATTAAAATACACATTATGAACACTAAAATGAAGTTTATTAAAACACCATCTATGCTATATTAAAAAATATTTTTAAAATATATTTACACATCAATATGTGTAACAATAATATCTATGAGTATGTTGATAGTAACATTTGAATCTTTTAAAATATGCTTATATTCAGTGTACTTTAGAGAGCTGTAGTAATGGTAACAAAGGTGTGTGAACACATGAAATTGTTCCATATGTCACAATCAGTAATATGTGGAACATTTAATTACACTAATTTACAGTTTATATTCTTCGGTCAAAATATGTATTCTTCTATAGTTACTAATGGGGTGAATATGCAAACAATACTTTTGGAAATTTATTACATACAATAAAAATATATTCATGAAGTACTTGAAAACACCATGACAAAAAAAAATTCGTTAGACATTCTGATATTAGTATCCACATCTAAAGAAGTCTATGCTCCGACCAACACCTGTACAGATTCAGGGTTCTGAAGCCTTTAAGTTTGATAATGCACAAAGATAAAATTTTATATAATAAAATAAATATGACAAAATACACTAGTAATGTAACAAATGTCATTTTTTATGAATATTTAGTTTTTGTTCAAATTTGGAAACAATTGTCATTAAGTCAAAACTGATAAAAAATTAATGGAAGAATTTGTTTTTGTTTGTTTACAAGCCATTATATTTTTTTGTCATATAAGTTCTAATGAAAATTTTATAGTTAAGCTTCAGTGCCCAAAGTAAAATAAATAAATAATACCAAATGATAAAGTAAAGACTGAAACTAATGTTATTAAGAGGTTAAGTTACTTTTTCTTGCATTAAAAACATAAGAAATGAATGGATTTTGACTTTGTTAACATAGGATTATCTTTAAACTGCTTTTTTTTTCAGATATTCATATTTGCAAAACATTACAGCGCTAAAATACACTACCCACATATTAGCTTATAAATGTACAAAACCACGTAATAAATAGATACAGTAAAGTTAAGTTAGCATTTGTCATATAACATTATGAAAACAAAAATGAGATCAAAATATGTATTATAAGAAGTGCTTTTGTATTATGTACCTACAGGAAAAAAATTGTAGCATCACACCTGTAATCTGTGAAACTATGAAAAAATAGAGGGTGTCTACGTTCTGCTTTCAACAACTTCTTAATCCACAGGGCACAGGAACGTCTAAATTGCCTTAGGGCATTCTCTTAAGTCCAGCCTGATTTTAGGGTAAAATTTGACCATGATAATGTGAATGGTGCTTAATGTGACACATACTTTCATAAAATGAATGTCTAAAATATATTCATTAGAAATTACAGAAATGTCCAAATATCCCATGTACTATCTTCCAAGTAGCAGTGATAAAATTAACTGACTCAGCCGTACAATGTACCTTATGAGCGGATTTAACAATTGCTCTGTAAACATAACATGTTAGTTTGCTGCTGTACATTAAATGTGGTAAAATATCAAATATATCCACCTTATACTCACTACATGTGAGTATTATATTCCCCTTTAAGGAAATATAGGTGTTATGTTATTTTGTTATAGTCATTATATATGTGACAGGCACCTCAAGGTTTGACTGAATGTTACTGTCATTTCCAAAATACAAATGAGATACAGCTCATAAGGCATTGTTTTACATAAAGAGTGATTTACAATGACTGGTTCTCTGTGTTTCTTCTTCGTAAATATGCCCATGGGTCTTGAAGCATTGAAGGATGCAAATAGGCATCAATGCTTTCTTTTCGACTGCTATCACTCTGAAATGAAAAGTTATTTGTCAGAACAAATGCAAAGCAAAAAGATATACCCATCTTAAATACTCAATACAGTGTATTTATAAACATGTATTTCCAATAGTAGGCTTAATAATGATAATAGCGATGATAAAAACAAAACTTAAATTACATAACAAAAAATACAAAAGTAACTATTATATTATAGTTAATATTGTTTAATGCCTGAGCTGTCCATACAGTTCTACTTGGCTTAGCACTCAGATTAGAGACGCCCTTAGCCACACATTAACTAGAGTGGCTAGCACTTTGCATATATCATCAGCCCATCTAGCTGGAAGGTTCCCTACGCTGTTCACCAAGGTATGGTCTCCACTCCTAGTCCATTTAGTAATGTTCATAAATATTAAATCAGCATTAGTAACTGTCTTACTTAAACCGTGTCCCACATGTGTTATTACGCAGGACTAGCATGATCACCCCTAGTATACATTTATTTCAAGAATAAGTTGAGACAATATGAAATATTTGTATGTTAAGATCTCTTTATATATTTAGCCACTTATTTATAACTATGGATAATAAATGAAGCTTTAAAACAAATCATATCCGAACACTAAAATGATATCTTAAATTGTTTGGAGAGGTTTCAAGGCAGTCCTAACGAGCCTATTCAGTTCTGATAGGTACTCACACCAAAACTGTTACTCCTTTGAGAATAATTATTTCGTTTATTATAGCCTCCACCACGCCTTTGATTCTGATTCCAACTACGTCGCTGGAAGCTCTGGTTCTGCCATCGTTGTTGGTTTTGAATTGGTGTGCTTTGATTCAACGGTACGAAGTTATCAGACATAATTGAAAACAAGGAATTCCGCTAAACAGCATCCACAGTATTCAAGAAAAAGTTTTCTAACTCACTGAAGGACTCTGATAATACTACGTTGTTTTTATTTAATACGTGCAGTGTTAAACAGTATCTTATGGAAAACAATACACTTTGTTTTTACAACTTGACATCGATCACTATCCAACAAGTATTCCATTATACGGTCTTGTCTCTACTACGAACAGAATGAATTCTAATTACTTAGATAAAATAATCTTTATCTAATGATTAGTTCAATTGTCTCTTATAGTCTTTTTATTAACTTGAATTTTAGCCAGTTAGTACAATGGTGTAATTTCTAGTGGTATTATTCTTAATTCTTCGTCAAAGTATCATTGATTAAACTTAAAGTTAAAAAATTCTTTGAATTACAATCAACTACGTTAATGTTTCTTTTCTTTGAGTAATAAATGTTCTTACGTGCTTTTATCTAATAATTTAATTAAACCGTAAATTTATCTGTGACTGCACTTCAGATTTCATAAAAAAAAAATTGGCGTTTATCTGTAGTCAATAATCTATCAACAGAGGAGCGTACTTTCTGTTTTTTGTTCATTGGGTTCTATTATTTTTAAATAACTCGATAACTATTCAAAATGATTTTGTAATATTTTTGTGAAATCTTTGTGTGTTATAATTGTGTTCAAAATGTGGATACCATCAAAATCTCCAAAACTAGCTGTCGGTAAGTTTGACGTTTCAATCCAATCGGTAATACATCCTGCACACAATTACAGCGGAAACGTAAATACATGTCGTGAATTTTAATAAATTAATGATATCTTAAAACATACTACTTGAGAAGCTTCCTTAGAGGTTACTAAGTTCCTTAAATCACAGTTTCTTTGTCTTTCATCCTTCAATTTTACATCTTTTTTTTTGTTCCCTTAAATAAACTGTTAATAAAAAATATGATGCCATGTTATAGCAGATTACCTATGTTTATTGGACTGATTATCTAATCTTATTTTTTACAAAACTTCTGTCATATAAAATACAATATATTTTTTTAGCTCTTAGAGTCACCAATTTTCCAAGAACTTTAGATGTTTTACCAAATGAGGTGATTTTTACGTTTATGTGTTTTATACAACAGGAAAATTTCCATTGTAATAAACTTGCACACAGATAGTCTAATGTGAGAGATAAACCATTAAAATTATGTGTATTGCAATAACACTATCACTTAATATCTATTGGGTTATAAGCATTCAGCTCCTTGTCTTGAATACAATCTATGCAATTAAACAGTTTATATTCAGGGTTTCTTAGAAGCTTAGCTTGATATCCATATCACTATTAGGTACATTTCATGCAGTGTTTTTTTTTAACCATAATGGGTCTTATACTTGTAGGCTGTAGCCAAATATTATAAATGTAAATAAGCCAGTTATTTTTTATTACAAACACTTTGTTGACCGGGAATTTTACACAGAAACTATTTTTATATCACAGGCCATTATTTTGTTATTGAATATGGAAGTAAATCATTCAAAATAATCTAATAATAATAATTTAGTTATGTTATGTCAAGGTTTAATGCCATTTTCGTTCCAATCTTCATAATCACTCACTATCAGATTCTATAAAATTTGTGGTTTACCATTTTGGTGAACTTTTTAAAACCTTTTGATCCTTTTCATAAGATAAATACCAAGAAAAGTATTATTTTATTATGTCCTCTTTATAAACTAAATATGATACACCAAGTTTTTGCAATATTTTATATCACCCTGGGTGTCATAAAATGCAAGTGCAATGATGTGTTAACTCGGCACTGGTCAGCAATGTTTTGGGTATGACAAGATAAGTTAACTTTTCACTGGTCAGCAAAGTGCTATGAGTAAAATTTTCAAGTAACATTTTAAATTGTATATTACGGAATATAATATATTTTGTTTTAGCTGTATACAACTGGAAAGGAGATGTTCGATCAGGGTTACCACTAGAAATCGGTGAATCTGTGCAGATACTAGAAGAAAATGGAGGTACAGTAATACTAAATGTATATGTATTATGAAATATGATTACAGTGATTATGAATATACAACATGGAATAGCATGTTAATATTTAAAAGTGATTCATTTTTCAAAAAATGTAATCATATCTAATCTTATCTATGCTTTATGTTATTTGTGTCAGACATTCCTGACAACTAAACAATATTATCTTAAAACAGGATGGTACAGAGGCTTCAGCACAAAAAACAGATCTGCCTGGGGGATATTTCCAGCATGTGTGGTCTCAATCAGGCCTTGTATGGTCAAGGGTTCTGGTGCCACCGCCATTGTAGAGCTGAAAGATGATGCACTGGTTCGAGAGATTGCTTGTGTTTTGCGAGAATGGGCTCGACTCTGGAAGAAACTTTATGTGGTATGTTTAGTTACAATACTATTTAATTACTCTTGATAGCATGGATCTCTACTCACATCTTGATAAGGCATGGAGCTTATTGCATTGTGCCACATTTATGGGAATGGGCAGAAATATGAGTTAACAGCGAACCCATAGGTTGGAAATTATTTTAGCGCCCTAGGGGAAATCTGAAAACATTAAACAAATACAATACAAAATACTTTATAGTATACTATATAAAACAAAATGCTAAGTACAACAAATACAAAATTCAATAAGAACAAAAGGCAGTCTTATCGCTAAAAGTGTGATCTCTTCCAGACAAGCTTTATTGAAGGGAGCTTTTTAAAAGAAAAGAAAAGAAAGTGGGCAGGGCATATAAAGTATTGTATTCAGATAAAAAGTGAGATTAAATTATTACTAAGCAATTGCTAAAATTGCTAATAAAATCATGTGGTTATTAGCCGTTCAAGAGTCAGCCAGAAGCAAAGCCCTTTGGTATTATATAACTTTGGTGATTTTGAGCAGGTGATGTTCACAGACAACAATGATCTCATGACATTATAGAGTTTTCCAAAATTGTCTTTATAGTCTATTAAAGTGATGTAACCATAATACTGTAGATATTATCATAAAGATGCCGCCCATAGTAAAACTGTGAGTTTATAATCTTTATGGAGGTTATTAAATGTATACTTCAGATTATAATGTTTTGTTATGTAGTGAACACCGGTTCCACTTTACAAAATTACGTATTAAAATGTTTACGACACAAATGATAAAATCAACCTTTGCACAACATTATTTAATCCAAAAAAAGTTTAAGTTTTTTTTAATATTTACTATTTTATAACACCGTATAAGAGTCTTAATGATTTATTAGAACATTTAGAACAGTACCATCACTATTTTCTTAGTATCATTGTCCAGTTTTGGATTTTTTTAAAATCTAACAATTATGATAATATTGTTTTAAAACGATGTAATCTTATAACTTTTTGTTAAAATAGATTATGCCACTAATTACAAACGAGTACGTTAACTGTTTCCTTTGTTTACGTCTCGACAGTTAGTAATGATTCATTCTTTGTCATCTCACTAATGTATGGTTAAATGACGTTGCTCGTTTCGTGTAAATAGACTTCCGTTATGTGGTGCTGGATAGTTCACATGACATTATTGTATTGAATGGTAAACACTTCTTTACGTATTGCTTGAGAAACATCTGATATTGTTTGCGAGTTTGCAAATATAAGCATTGGATACTGAATCGAATGAAATTGTATTATATTTTTGTTACCATATATCCAGGGAGTCATGTGAAACCAATCTATATAACTAGTTTATCGTCAATTTAAAAAAAAATTATAACACGTTAGTGGCCAGGGCCTTTTTAATTATGCGATACCCCAGCATTGTCTTGAGTTATTCTTATTAATAAAATACTATGGATATTCCATTTTATTTAACTAGCCTATAGATTTAGTTCTATGATATATGCGACAAAGAAAATACACTTTCTATCTAGTGTCGGTACTACCAATTAATTATATGTATATCAGCTGCGTAATGTTAGACATTATTTTTTGTGAGAGAATGCGCCTAACATTGAGATAGTATTCATTCTGCAGAAGGTTATTCGTGCGAATTATAGCATAGGCTCCACGGAATATCTACGCGGAAAATTCTAATAACATCATGAAATCATTTATGAAAAAAATTTATTGTCTATGAAACCAAAGATCAGACTACAATTAACGATCAGTATACCTCGAGTTGTTTTCAAATAACAACCACCACAAACATCTAAATGAGTTCTAAACGCCAGCGTCACAGAACTAGTTCTTCCTTCATTTGAATATGTATGATGTTTATCGAGAATATGTTCATACATACATACATACATACATACATATTTGTATCTTTCAAATGAATAAAACCATTTGAATTAAAAAAACTGCTTTCAGCCATTTTCAAGATTTTTTGACGCAAAGCTAAGAAAAATGAAAAATGATTAATCTTTGATTCAATTTGTAACTTTGAAAATAAATTACGCGTAGAACTTGAAATAACATTCGTAGCTTGTAATGTAACTCACCTCGCACAATCTAGAATATCTAGATCAATATACCTACATAAATTGTACTTCTGACCATTGGTCATTATTTCTGGTTCTACAAACGATCACAAACCATATCTGGTCCTCTAAAAGGAATTGTTTTGCAGGAGCGGGAGACGTACAGGTTCAGTGCGGTGGCCAAGGTGATGCGCGAACTCCTGAGCGGTCGTCGTGCGCTCTTGGCTGGAACATTGACCCAAGACCAGACGAGGGCACTCCGATTGAAACTGGTAGCCAAACTCGACTGGGGGAACAGGTGAGTTTATTTATGATTCTTTTTTAGACTCTTCTATGAGTCCACTGTCGGAATAGGGGTCTCCTCTCATATCGAGAGGGTTATGGCCATGGTCTACCACGCTGACCAAGGGCGGGTTAGGAGACTTCACTCATCGTAGACTTTTTGTGTACACTATATATAAGGTGTGTACGTTTCCTCACGGTGTGTATGATACTTTATCTGTTTTCTATGTACCTAAGTAATGATTGTGTTTGGCGTTGACGATTTTCGCCGCATGTAATAGTTTGCTAGGAAATATGTTACTACGTTTACAAATCTAGGGTGCAGAAAAAAAGTTTTTTTTGTATGCAGCTTCATAGGCCAAGATACTTGTTTTTATGTTCGCAAATACATTGAAATTGCGATAGCAAAGAGTTTCTCGGATGTGACTCATAGGGGAACGAGATTTGTTTCGATGTGTAACAGTGTAATTTAACAAGTAATAAATCTGAATATTGGATTTATTTTGCTAGTGTGAAGGTAATTATTAGAGAAATAATTTTAAAACGTAACGTCACGCCTGTAATTCCCAAAAGGATTTGCAGACACATGTAGTACACTCCAACGTTGCACTAGTTACGTTAGTCGGTAAGTTAGTTATATTTAGTCCTTGTTAAGATGGAGTATTTAAAACAAAATGGAACTGAACATATCTACATACACACAACAAAATTTAATTGAAGTTGTCGTAATTTAATTAACAAACGATAACCTTGCCCATGTTATGGCCGTGCTAATGTAGACACATATTGCACTTTAACCTACATACATGAGGCTAAATGCTTATTTAGCTAACTCGCTTTATAAACATGTTCCACGTCGAGGCGCAATAATGTGATATCTTCGGTAGGGACAAGTTCTTAAGAATAAAAATTAAAGATAAGCAATATTGCGTATGCACTAAGGCTAGTGATCATGACTTAATTCTATTGCGATAGGAGGCAGGAGCTGAGGTGTTTAAAAATTTGCGTTTTGTGCGAGTAGAACTGATTTTTGATTATATTTCAAGTGCAATCAAAATCACTCGGTATAAATTCTCAATGTATTTCGCTTTTATTCATAAATTCTTTTCGGGGTCATAGAAGTGGTAATGAGCATCGTTGAATTCAAGTTTATCTGAAATTAATATCCCATGTAGAGATACTCTAGTTTAGACTTTGGTCTCGAACTGTTATAAATTACACGTACCTACATATCTCCACGTAGTATTCGATGTATTTGTTTGAATGCAACAGACGTAGGTATTATTGTTGGTGTAATATTTTATATGCACGTTTCATCGTATAAGTGCATGTTGTCAGGTTATTGTGTTAGTTCTTCATATTTCGGGAGGCTGATGTCCAACAGTGAAATGATAAATGGAATGATAGTGACGGTGATAACACTGGCAGCTCATCCGTTTATATTAAGCATATTCCATAAGGTTTTCCAATTTAATCACTTGAAATAGCAATCAATCTAGGCCGATGGACGCAGTGGTAGAACTTTTGTGTTGATTAAAGATATCCACGTGCTCAGGAACACCGTACGCCTATTAGCTATTTACAATGAAATGATTAAAAACGGTCGGTCTTGACAAATATCACTCATATGTTATCAATGTTCATTAAGATTGTACGTGTTCAGTGTCAATTATTCTTTAATTTGTTTTATCCTAACATTAAAAAGTTACCATATTATTAAATCCGATCCTATAGACAGTACCATTTTTTTATGTGGTATACTTTAATAGTGTTGGCCTGCCATATGCTTTCAATTCTTCGATTTTGTTTGCGAAAATCAAAAAAATGTGTAACACAAATTTTTACCTCGCCCTTAATACCTACACTAGAATGTACAACTACCCTCCTCTTACAATGCATTTTACGTTCAGCACCTGCCGCGTATTGTTTTGTCGGTGGGCACCAACAATGGGCTTCTGTGTTGTGTACCCGGTGGCAATAAGGGAAATAAGGATTTCGTACAGTGGACCGAGACGGATTTATGCCGTGCTGCGTTTTATGTTTTGTCCCATTTTCCCTTTTTGGTCGATTCCTCATAATATTTATTGTAATACTTTCATGCATTTTCCTAAGAAATATGAGCAAGGATAGACTTAGTTATATTTAATTAACTAATGGACCGTTAAATGTTTTGATGGAAAACATTTAGGCGTGAATTAACAATTATTTGATGAACACTTACGGTTTACGTTTAGGTATATTGAATTAAACATTTATACACGCATCAACACATTATTCACATTGACGTCTACACCTATTGTTTGAAAATAGCCGATTTTATTATATTACAGTTAATTATTACAGTAATTCCTATGACTAATTACGAGATATTGTGTTGTGTGTTTGTGACGGTATTAGGTATCTAGT